>JAYJMF010000028.1:1731123-1744394 GCA_036873715.1 Salvia sclarea
AAATGTTTGTTTTTTTAAAAAAAAAAAAAAAACAACGGCCGGGTCAACGGTCAACGACCCGCATGACCGTTGACCCGGTCGCACAGTGTGCGGCAGGTTGCACCAGAGTGTGGCTCAATTAAATATAATAATCGAACACTTTGAGACGTCCAAATAGACCGAGCTGTGGAGAAAACAGCCAAACACGAGAAATTAACACATATGTGACAAACAAAGACTTTTCACAATGTTTAAGATTCCAACTTATTTGACGGGATATTTCTCACTAGAATTCTTCAAAGTGACTCAAGAATATTCATAGTATCAAATGCATACTACATTATTATATTATACTATTTTCCACTATATATCAACATTTAATTAGTAGTAGTAGTAGTAGAAGAGGAAGAATATTAAGATTAAGAAAGCAACCAACAACTAGAGAAGCTAGAAACAAAATATTCTGCACAGGAACAAAAAATGAACAAATTTATTAAATAGACCGATATATGTGTAACATAATTAACTAAGACGTACAATAATATTTGAATTTAGAATTTACGTAAAATAATATGTTACAATCAGATGTATCATTTCACTAGGCGCAAAGGCCTTTTGAGAGTGGGAATGAGAAGCAAATCATTCTTCCTTTTAGCAGTGGCACCAAATGACTCTTCCATATCCAAATCTGCATTCTTCAATCCGAACGGCATTTCCCAGTCGAAATGATAGAGAAGCGTAGCAAGCGAGAACTCCACATTAGCCAATCCAAACGACATCCCAGGGCACATTCTCCTTCCCGCACCAAATGGTATGAACTCAAGATTGTTCCCTTTAAAATCAACGGAACTTTCCTCAAATCTCTCTGGCTTAAACTTGTCCGCCTCGTCCCAGTGCTTGGGGTCTCTCCCTAGCGCCCATGCATTGACCATGACTCGGGTCCCTACCGGAATTTTGTACCCGTTGATTTCACATACCTCGCTATTTATCCGAGGGACCAAGAGTGGCACCGGCGGGTGCAATCTCAGTGTCTCTTTGATCACTAATTTTAGGTATTTGAGCTCATCGAATTTTTGTTCATCTACGTATCCCTTGTCGTCGAACACCTCTCTCACCTCGTCTGTTGCCTTTTTGAGCGTGTTAGGGCATCTTATCATCTCCGACATCACCCAATCGACGGCAGTGGAAGACGTCTCAGTTCCGGCAAGAAACATATCCTGTTACATACCCAAATTTATATAAATTAAAAAGGATAATTAATATAGTAAAACTAAAACAAAATCTCAACATATACACTAAAATTGAAGGAAAAGAAATTTAATGTTAATTATAAATATCAAGTTGGGATACAGGATCTAAGTGACCTAATGAACAACAAAAAAAGCAGGCACCACTTTTAACTAGAGTTTACTAATTCATTTTATGAAATACAATTACTATTTACAGATTTAATTTGCATTTTTTTATATTGAGAGATGATTATTTAAGTTCGTCGTTCCAAAATTATGGTATACAATTTTTCAAATTTCAAACTTTTGTACTAATTTTCAAATATGATTCATTATATTTAATTAATATTATTAAAATAGTGGAACACAGAAAATTGTGTTATGTGTCAATATAAGGGCTTAATTATAGCATAAAATTTTGCAAATTTCAATTTTTTGTACTAATTAATTTTTATTTATGATTCATTATTATATACTCACTCGGTCCACTAAGTATGACACACTTGTTGTTTTGGGTTGTCCATTAGTAGCACAAACCCAAAATAAAATAAATTTACCTTAACAAATTATTAGTCAATTTAATAAGCTCCACCGTTTTAGTGGGACACAGAAAATTGTGATACGTACCAGTATAACTGCCTTAATATTGTCGGTAGTGAGACACACCCCGGCGTCTTCCTGCTGACACTTAAGGAGAACATCCACCAAATCCTCCGACCGCTCATCCCTCCGTCCGGCGGCCCTATGCCTCCGGACAATACTCTCGAAAACCCGATCCGTCTGCCGGAAAACCTTCCGTACCTTAAAATCCATCCCGCTGATGAACGGCAACAGCCGGTTTGACGGGTAAAGATCCGCCACGCTGAGTCCCGACCCGAGCGCGATCCCTTCCTTGATCGCCGCCGCCATCGTCTCCTTCTCCTCCGTCTCCTCCCCGACCGACGCCCTGCTCGTGATGTCGTACGCCGACATCCCCACGATCTCCGACACGTTCACGGGCTTCCCCGCCCTGGCCGCCACCCACGCGGCGACGTTGAGGTTCTCCTCCTCCCTGATCGGCCGGAAAATCCTGACGCGCTTCGTGCTCAGCAGCTCGAGCGTGCAGATCTTGCGCAAGTTCCGCCAGTAGTCGCCGTAGGGGGCGAAGGCGATGTTGGTGTAGTTGTAGGTGATGGTGGAGGCCGCGTGCATCTGCGGCCGGTTCGCGAAGGCCACGTCGTGGGTTTTGAGCACCTGCTTCGCGACCTCCACCGACGACACGATGAGGAAGGGGACGCCGCCGAGCTGCAGACGGAGCAAAGGGCCGTATTTGGCCGCGAGTTCGCGGAAGCTGAGGCAGGGTGTGGTGGTGTTGAGAAGAAGGTGGAGGTTCCCGATCAACGGGAGCCTCCTGGGGCCCGGAATGCGATCCAGATCGCATTCCGCTTTCGAGGTTTTGATGAATTTTAAGATTATTAGTAGGAGAAGAAGAGAGGAGGCGATGAGAGGGAGGTCGAACTCCATTGTTAGTGAGTGTGTGTGTTTTAGTTGTGATTTGTGAGGTGAGAATGGTATTTATTTATAGTAATGTTATGTAGGTCGATGAGTCAAATAAATGACACTTGTAATACTTTTCTCTCCATTACTATTTCTTTGACAAAATATGTACAGTAATGGGTGTGTCTCTATTTAGAATTTATGATTTAATTTAGAGTATAAGAGAAATTTATATTTCATAATTTTTTGAATTTTTAAATTGTGTGATTTGTCACATTTCATTTATCTATTTATGTAATAGAGGATGTAATACACAATACTCCATCTGTCACATCGAGTTCGTTACGTTTTCATTTTTGGGTTGTCCCAACGAATTTGTTACGTTTCTTTTTTAAAACAACTTTATTATTCACACAACTTTAAATAATACTCTCTCCGTCCACAAAGAGTTTTGTAGACGACATGGGTTATAATAATAAGTAAAGTGATTGTGTGAGTGGAGAAATAGTCTCACCATATTGATTTAATAAAGAGTGAAGGATATTGGGTGAGTGGAAAAATTGTCTCACCACTTTTTGTCAAGTAAAAGAAGTGGAACACTCCCTAAATGACAAAAGTAGAACACTATTCGTGGACGAACGTGGTATATATTTCTATCATTACTTTACACTACTTTTCAACTCTTTTTAAATCACGTGCTAAAAAAACGTAACAAACTTGATTGGATGAATGGAGTACAATATAATACTATCTCATTTGACAATAACAGGCCTTGAACATTCCAGTCTGAGGCTTTTAATTTTAAACCACTATTTTATGTTGTGTCTTAGGATTGTAATGTTTTACCTTGTACAGATGTGACTTTTATTAAAACTTGTACAAGTTTGAATTATACGGGAAGAAGCAATGGTGCGTTGCATGTGCGTGGTAGTAAGTCTTATTAGATGGCCTTCTCAAGAGCCTTAATTAATTACTAATATAAAAGTTTTGAAGATTACGTTAAGATTTCTTCAGTTAATAATGAACAATTGACCATCCGTTGTTGAGAGTTGTCAAAACTAGGTCGGCCCATAATTAGATTGGGCCAAGCACCTTAAATTGTATATATATATATATATATATCTGATCACATTTGGATTAAGCAATATGTAATGTGGCATAGTTTATGGTGACCTCTGTGAGTGAAATCCATAATAGATTTTCAAGAATCAAGATCTAATATTCATACGTTAAATATTGATTTTACACAATTCATATGTATAAGAAAATTGGGAGCAAAGAAATTAGGTTGTGCTCCTTCGATCCTCCAAACTCCCATTTTACTAAAGGGGACCCACAATTTATGAGGAAGGTCATGTAAGGTTCATTTCTATTCAAAAAGAGTGAACAAAAAATTTTGTGAACGAGCCAAAAGAGAAAATAATTAATGAAGGAATTTCATGTACAAAGTGAGTTTAATATTTGCTACCATGTGAAGGAATAATCTCCTACTTACTCCTATTCAATATTTTATATTTTTTATAGTCATTATAAGATTTGATAATTTTATACTGAGCGTAAGGAAAATGATTCTTTAATTTAATTACAATTTATTACAGTACAATCTGGAATTTGGACTTGGACCTTATTGGGCCTTCAATTTTGATATATGACTATATGAGTTCCTAGTCAATTATTCAACATACCCACGTCAATAATGGACCCTCAAGCAGCATCGGTAGAAGAGATTTCAGCTCTGTTTTGCAATTTCTAAGAAAAAAACTCCGTTTTGCAATTTGATTATTAATTAAATCTTTCTTCTTGTTATTCTTCTTTAATCTATTAAATTATTAACTACATACTGCGGAGAATTGATTTTCTCTCCTCTTTGGTAAAAAAAGGAATGGGCATAAATTTCTGATCTTTTACCAGCGCCCAATATCTGAAAATTCGTATATACGTCAAATGTTGAATTTTATAAGTAATTCTAGAAGGATTTATTCACTTTAGAAGTGTAATTATGAATGCTAGCTCTATTCAAATTTAACTAAAAAAAATCTCCCAAAAGTTGAGAATAATTGCACCTATATTTAAAAAGTCAGTCATTTATAATTACATAATTACCTACTTACCCCTCTGCCCTTGGTGGTTTATAATGTAAGCGGTCACATATGTTTGAATAGTATCAGTGCCCTAATGTGTAAGTCATCAAAGTGCACATACATTCTACAAAATTAAAATGGAATAAAATAGTCTCCATAATTCCATATACATTGCATGGTCAGATAGCTTTTAAAATAATGAAAAAATAAGCCTGTCAAGAGATGCTTTAGCAGCCCCAAAAAATGTTTGTTTTGTCTTTTCCTGTTTTGCTCAACTATATATACTATCATGTAGCTGGTTAAAACTACAACTTCATGAAAAAAAAAGGATCATCAACAATAAATCACAATCCACATATCTGAACACATCGGCATAGGAATGTTGGTCTAGCGGCTAGCTAGACCAACATGAGGGTAAGAGCCGAAAATTTATAGCTCGAAATGTTTGTTTCTAGGCCGACAAACCCGAACAGGAAACAATGCGAGCCTCCGAAAAACGAGTGGGTTGGCTGGATAAATCGGAAGTATATATACTTGATTATTACTTGGTTGTTAAATTTTATATTACTTTGCTTTCTGAAAATAAGGTTTTGATGATAACTAATGGAATGCATTTTGGTTTTGGGACACATATGTGTGATGTGGACTTTAGGTGAAAATTTATGTGGGCCACCATCAATACACGCAATTGGGTGTGAGGACCAAACTCACCTAAGGTCGACCTCACAGGAGTTTTTATTTGTGTTTGGTTTTCTCCAACATTGAAAAGAAAAAACTCTATGACACGAAATTGGAATTAAAAAGATTTATTTAGCTAGGTTAAATATGTGATTAATCATTAATTACCTCTCACGAAGTTACTTATTAGTTAAGTAAGTTACTAATACGAGGTCAATAATAATGATCGAGAAAATACGATCAATTTTTGTTATAAGAAAATGATTTTAATTAAATACTCAGTTCGTCCTACAAGAATAGACACAATCTATTTTTAGTAAAAAATATTTTACCTTTTTATTCTCACATTTTCAACTTATTTATGTTCCCTTCGTCCCTTCCTAATCAACATGTCCCTCTTTTTTCATAAAATAAAATTATATCTTCACTCAATATTATCATCATTTCAATTTTATTAAAACCCGTATCACTTCAAAATATGCCTATATTTGTGAGTCGAAGGGAGCAGGGGCGGACCTACAGTCAGGCTGGGGTTGGCTAAAGCCCCCCCTAATTTTTTTTTCCTTAGAAATTATATGAAATTTGAGTTTTTTCTTGTTCAACCCACCCCCTGTGCTGTAGAAAAGGGACTCTGCTAAGGTTGTTGGAAGATTTTTCTCACCCAGCCCACCTTTCAAAATTCATATCAACAATTCACCATTGATGAGTTGAGAGTTCTTGAAAGTTGCAGGTTTTGGCAAGAATAAGAAAGGGAAGAAGAAAGAGGAAACATTAATTAATAAAATAAATGTAAATGAAAAAGAGACAAAAAAATCTTACACTATTCAACTAATAAAAAGTAAAAAACACTTCTTCTTGATGCAAATAACGTTTTCTAAATAAGTGGGGCCCTTTGACTTATGTTTCAAATTGAAAACTAAACATAATTTTTTCTCTCTTTTTTACTATAATACAATTTACTTTAGCATATTTATATGAAATGAATATCATTTTGTGTGTTCTTATTTATTCTATATTGTCACTTTTATAGGACTTGATGCCTTAATCTAGTTTAAAGATATTAAATTGACTATTTAATTCTAATTTAAAATGTGAGTTTAGCATTAGGGCTTTTTATATTTTCTAATTTTGATTGAAATTGGAAATTGTTGAAATTAAAATGAAAATCAATTTATGTTTGTAGATGATGGAGCGATTTTATAAAAATCATGTCAATTTATGTTTGAGTTCGGATTATAATTTATTGTAGACAAATTTGTTGTGAGAATAAAAATTAATTTTTTTAAAGAAACATCCATAATATTGAAACGTATAATTTATAAGTGTCATTTATTAGTAACTGATTACAGTTTTTAATTTCTTTTATACAGAGAGAGATTACTATGGAATATATGATGTGATATGATTGATTTCATTTCAAATTTGTAGATAATAAAACGATTGTTTAAAATAATTATGTAAAAATGTTATTTATATAAAAGCTCATAATTTTAATATATTTTTAAAAATATCATCTAAAATTTTAGGCTTTCAATATATTTTCAGAATATGTACGTGTGCCCAAAAAATTTTGCTCGGGGGCGTTGCCCTAACCAAAAATCTGACTATGCCCTTAAATGCAGCTCCCCCTTAACGAAAATCCTGGGTCCGCCACTGGAAGGGAGTATATAATAAGTACTAGCGGCACGTGTCTTGCATATACTGTAAGCATGCTATCAATTATCAATTGGTCGTCCTCATTAAAACATTCTCTTTAGTTTTGTCATGTACTTCAAAAGTCACAGAAAGGATCGATTTCCATATCAGTTTAAAATATTTTATAAAAATAATTGAAGTTGAAGGTGAAAACAAATCGAGTTTTATTTTTATATAATTTGTAAATTTAATGATTTCTGGAAAAAGTTTCTAATGTTAAGGAAAGCTTAGCAGTGAATGAAAATTAAATAATAAATTGGCGGGGTTAAGAAGGTTAGATATTAATACTAGTAACTAAAACAATAATTATATATTTTTTTTTATCAAAATGTGATTAATAAAAGTCACATGTGTCTGCCTCTTTACATTGAGGCGGAAGAGACCTGTCTAATTTGACCACTGAAGTATCTCTAGTCAATAAATTTTTCTTCCCACTCGGAAAAGTTTTATTATTGTTAATAATCTCAATTACTTTATGTTATCGTATTTCTTAGACTATAACTCATCTCGAAAACTAAAATCGGCTCTTAGAAAATTGAAAAGTGGACTGAGCTGTGTGGGCCTGTGGCAGTCATGGGCTAGATTAGACTGGGCTTCTTCCTAGCCTTGGATAGGGCATCCATCCAAATAAAATCATAATTGTGATTATTAATCAATTTTAATTGCGATGAACACGTACATCTAGATATATATAAATAAATTTTTATCTTTTTCTTAGTATGGGATAATTTTGCTTTTGGTAGACAAATCATGGTTTCAAGGTTCCAAGTTTAGCCCCTCGATATTTATTCTCTGCGCATCTTTCTAATTTCTCCCAATCATCTGTCCATGCTAATATTTCTCTCTTTAATCAAAAAATTAAAATAACTTAACTTTACACGACCTCTTGCTTCATTAGGTTTAAATTTTAATCACTTAAGGAATATTTCTTAAAACAAAACACTGCCCAAAATAATGAGTAACTTTAGGGATTGAATGCCGACGGAATGGATTATCGGCAATTAGCTAGTGACTGAAATAATTATGGATTGCGTTTCAGTTAGGTTCCATTCTCTTTCACCGAAAATTTATCCCTAAAAAATAGAGGATAATAAAACAAGGGAATATTTCATCACATTTTGGTGGTCCCCACCTTTTTATGTTATGTTTTTTTTTTTTAATAGAAAGAAAACTTATTCTTCCTCATAATTTTCCCTCATCTGTGATAATTTTATCCATAATTTGAGTGAAAATGACGGAAAAAAGGTTGCCCGACGAAAATTTTTCCTCCTGACTGAAATTTTTTATCTACACTACTGAACAAAGTGAAAAAGATGGAAAAATATTGGAAAACCTCTTTTCCGCTTTCGTGATTGCCAAAGCCGACGCTCTTCCCCTTTTTCTCCTTATAGAGCTCATCCAAATTTTTCGCTTTTCCTCTTTCGCAATTCTCAGTTGCAGAACAATTTGAAAAACCTCTTTTCCGCTTTCGTGATTTCCATCCCTGAATTAGGGAAGAGAAGAGATGAGAGATGATGTTGTGTTTATTATGTGAAGGGGTAAAAGTATAAAAATCTTGAGCATTAATCAGTCTAACAAACAACAAATAAAATTTATCAATGGGTCTCATCATCTTTACCAAACGACGGATACAAATCATCTCCCTACAACCCATCTACCCATATAATTGTAATCCTATCTCCCTTCATCTAACTAGCCCTACCAAAGGGGCCCTAAAGATATGACTAATTGATATGTAGGGAACGAATTTGGTGATATATTCTTGGAGTATTGGGTGCTTGGTCAACTAACTTCTTAACTTCTAACAATTAACTTTGTCCCTTTCAAAAAAAAAAAAAAAGATGTGCGACGCAACTCCTCTCTGTTAGTGCATAGGTCAACTTTATTTTTTTGATTTTGGCGAATTGGCGAAATGGGCCTAAGATAGGCTAATTGGCGAATTCAAATTTATTTTTGAATTTTATTTTATAGTTTTTTTTAAAAATTATTTCTACATAGAAATAATTATACATTTATAGATTATTTATTATATTTTATAAAAAAATGTAAAATATATGCAATATAAATATTAAATTAATAAATAAAAATAAATAAATGTATATATGGGTCAGACTTGGGTTGGGCCTGGCCCGATCTTGTGCTTGGGCTAGTCCGGGGATTGGGCCTAGACCGGGCCTGGTCCCGGGCCGGTCCTGGGTTATAAAATAAGCCCAATGGGGGCCCACTAAAATTGAGCAACCTATGCTCGCTACAAATTCCTATCGACCTGGGGCTGCACGACCCATATCAGGCTTGGGCCGTTCTGGGCTGGGCTAGCCTGGCCAAATTGACAATTCTAATCTCTATGCACATAAAAGTAACAAGATGAAAAAAACCGACTACTAATTAAGTAGCGGGTAATTCTATTCATAGCCCCCATTTTACTCTTCATAGCCCCTTATTTAAAAATAATAATAAAATTAAATACGAAGTTACTATTTTACCCCAAAGCTTATAACCTCCAAATTAGATACTCTTGTTAAGTTTACAACGTGTTTTTGTAGAATTTTCTCCATCAATCGACTCCAAAATCAGCTGCGAGATGTCGTGCTATTTTCTTCAATTCTCATGTCTCTCATGGTGGAAACCTTTTATTTGTTGGACCTGGTTTGATTAGAAAGAATGTAATGAAAATAAATAAATAAAAGAAGATATACAATCGTTGATTCCATATATGGCTATGTGATATAGAATGTTGATTCCATGGCTAGATTCCATATATGGCAATGTGATATAGAATGTTGATTCCATGGCTATATGATGCAGAAAGTAGTTTTACATCATCCATGGCTTTGGACTATCTGTCTAAATGATGACACTGCAGAGTCATGTTTTTCTTCTTTTAAGTTTATTCTTTTGGATATGGGAAGTCGATTTTGGTCATTGTTTTGTTGGAGTAGGGATGCTACAGATTTTTACTTCTTTAAATTTTGGTGAATTCCAAGTTTTTTTTCTTAAATTTATGGGCTATAGAACTCCGGCTGATTATTCTGTTAATCTAGAGAAGACCGATAATTGGGAGAAGGCGGCTATGAGATTATAGGGTAAAAATGTCAATTCGTATTTTTATATTTATTATTTTTAAATAGGGGGCTATGAAGAGTAAAATGAGGGGCTATGAATAGAATAACCCTTTAAGTAGCTTTGGCTAAGTAGCAAAACTCGAGCTTTGATTTGTAAGATTGTAAAGATAAAATCTAGCCACTAATAGAAAAAAGGAATTCAAATAAGTTGCTCTTACTATTTACATTATCACCATTCACTACTTATCATGATCTCATCGTGAATTGATATAATATAAGGATAATTCACAACCTGCAAGGCATGAGACTATGTCATGAAATGTATGATTTTAGTCCTAATTACGGGTTCCCTTTTTTTGGAATAGTGAGTTGGTTAGGCCATGTGCAGCCGCAAGCGCCCGAACGCGCGTGGCGCGGCTCCGCAAGTATCGGCGACGCTCGCATGCCACTGCCAAGCACCTTGGGCGCAAGCGCGCGCTCGGAACGCCGAGCAGATGGCCGAGAGCCCCACTTTGCACACGCGCGCCACGTGGCGCAACGCTATTGGCCAGGGTTTTTTTTTAATTTTCAAAATCTTAAATAAAATTTATTTCAAAAAAAATTTCAAAGGCACAAAACAATAAGCCAGGCCCAAGAATTAATTATAAATTATTAGAGGTGATGAATTCAAAATTGATTTGGTGATTGACTTTTGTAGAGGTGGATATATTGGTGAAGTTCACTAAATAGTCAATGTGGGATAATTGTGCATTTGTGCTTGTCAATTAAGAGAAAAGTTGAGAAGAGATAGAAGATTTTATCAAAATTTATTGTTTGAGCTTTTTTCTTTTCTTTTTAGTTCATTATTTATAATAAAAAAGTATATATTTAATTAGCATTTAATTGGTTGTTTAATTTAAGTTCCATTTTTTTCATTTAAATTTGTTTTTTTAGTTGCAACTAGAAGATTGTTAACTAATAATAATAATAATAATAAATTAGTGTAATATTTTTTTCATTTTATGAAATAAAATTACTCCATTTATAAAATTTTGTGAATATATACATAAAATAAAAAAAATAAAAAACATGGGAGCTCCAAGTACTCAAGCTTGCTGCTGAAGGCCTAAAATGACAGAAAGCTCGGGAGCTCCAAAATTGTCCAGAGAGCTTCATCTCGAGCTTGTTGCTGCTCATAGCCTTAGCGATCACATGCTTCATTAAAAGAAAACACTAGGGAAAAAAGAATAACTTTTGAGATTGAATGCCAACGGAATGGATTATCGGCAATTAGTAATAATGAAATAACCACTGTGTTAAAAGAAACTTCACTTCAACATAAATGTAAGCCATTAAGGCCCCGTTTGGTAGCTTTCATAGGATTCGTCAGGATATGATAAAATTTATTTCAAGTGAAGATATAAAACTAAGGAAGGATTTAATTTTGTTGTTTGATAGGAACAAGATAAAATTCACGAATTTCTTAAGTTATACTTGGAAATTACATTTTTGTCCCTTATAATTATAAAAAATACCCAAATACCCAAATCCACCGCCATGGGAGGGAAGAAAGAGAAAGAGGCGGTGGATTTTTAGAGGCGAGGCGATGCAGGCCTAACGATGGAGGCGAGGAAGTCAAATTTCAGAGGCGAGGCGGTGGATTTTCAGACGACGGGATGAGAGGCGAGGAGGTGGATTTTCAAAAACGAGAGAATGAGAGGCGAGGCGGATTAGGTTGTGCCACTGTGCTTGTCGGACGGTGCAGCAGTGCATCTAGAAAAGAGGGTGCCGGCGCCTGCGTGTGTGAGAGAGAGAGTGAGAGAGAAAAGTGAAGAATGAGAGAGTGAGCCGAATTTTTTGGACCATATTCTGAAAAATATATTGAAAACCTAAGCTTTTACATGATATTTTTAAAAATATATTAAAATTATGAGCTTTCATATAAACATTTTTAAAGGATTTTTTTATACAATCGTTTCATCATTTATAAACTACAAAGTTGAAAGAAAATCATATCACATATATCCCATATTCATCTCCAAACAAATTCGTTTCCTTCTGCCTCTTGTTCTGCAGCCTCATTTCCTTCTTTCTTTCCTTTTTCCTTTTTTTAATCAATTTTTTAGTTATTTTATCATACAATGAATGGAGACTAGTCAAAGTGGGAGTACAAATCTAATTTTATTAAAATATATAAATAACAATATATAATAGCAACTTCTGCTGATCCAAATTTTAATTGATAATTAAGACGCTTCTCCTGCGACGCATAGAGTTAATGAGTTGGAAGTTTGAGTGAACTCAAATGTGTGAGTATGGTGTGTGTAAGTTGTGATCTCAATAAATATAAGAGCAACTTTTGATTCTTATTAATATTCCCTTTGTCTCGTAACTGTGTGCTCAATGTTTCATTTCGGTCAGTTTCAGAAGAGTGTGTTCATTTCTGATTTGAAAACCACTTCTTATATTTTTATCCCAACTTTCCAACTTATTTACTATAAAATCAATGATAACTGTCATCTTTAATCCAATATACAATAAACAAACTCAATTAACATACCTTTACAACAAAAGTAATGGAATTGTCACTCAATACATTTTTTATGACATTGGATGTAAATACATAATCACAAAGTGATTTCAGGCTTTTTTGATATTATATACTCCCGTCATCCCATAAAAATATGCACCAAGCTCTTGGCACGAGTTTGAAGAAATTTAGTATTGTTTGCATTGTGTGTGAAGAAAGTGTCTCACTTTAATGTTGTTTATAGTATGAAAGGAGAAATGATCCCACTATAAGCGTATTGTGATAAAAAGTGAATTCAAATAAATTTTGGTAGTAACGGTTGATACAACAATTTTTGGTATAGAATAGAAGGAAAGAAAGAAATGTGTACGTTTTTATGAGATGAACGAAAAAGAAAAGTGTGGATATTTTTTTTTTTTTCCAAGGGATAGGGAGTATATAAAATTCGATAATAGGACTGAAATTGGTGGAAAGAAGACGTGAGGCGGGAAATGGTACAAATAAAATCTGCAGGTTAATATGGGGTAACATGGCGGTGATTAAAGCTCAAGCCACTGCTTGG
>JAYJMF010000028.1:1744838-1755575 GCA_036873715.1 Salvia sclarea
CTAGTCATCTTTTTATAAATAAAAAAATAATAATAAGGATATATTTGGTACAATATCAATAGTTTAAGTCTTTTATTGATATTATTTAAAGTTCAGAATAGTTTTGGTACAAAGCACATAGTTTAGAATTTAATTTGATATTTGCCCTTTTTAAAATATCTTTATTACTGTTACGATTTTAAAGAGTCAAAACATGCATAACTATGTAGACGAGGGAGTATATTCTTTGTTTTATACTCCCTTCGTGTCATGAGATTCTCTGTCCCCAATTCTTCGTGTGTCACTATCAATTTTACTATTTTAAATATTCCATCGGTCCACCAAGAGTATACCATTTTGGTGGACGGCACGGATTTTAAGAAAAATATGTTGTTTAATATTAAAGTGAAAAAAAGGTAAAGTGAGTGGAGAAATGGTCCCATTTTATTGACTTTTAAGGTAAAAAGTGGGTTGAATAGTAGGTATTTTTGTAAATATTGAATTAAAGTAGAGCTGAATAATAAAGAGTTTATGTGGGGTATATGCCAAATAAAGAAAGTGGTATACTCTTCGTGGACGCCTGAAATAACAAAAGTGGTATACTCTTGGTGGACGGAGGGAGTAACGTTTTTTTTAATATATCATGATTAATATTCAGAATAAAAAATTAGAATTTAAAAAAATCATATACCATGATTTTGGAATAATCAATCAAAATAAGTATTTTTAAACCTAAATATTCCAATATCATGGTATATGATTTTTTTTTAAAATTCTAATTTTTTATTCTAAATATTAATCTTGATATATTATGTAACAATAAATTTTTATTTTACAAAAAAAAGTTATTTAAAATAGTAAAATTGATAGTGGCACACGTTGGCACATGAAGAATTGGGGACAGAGGATCCCACCCGAAGTTTGTTAGGTTTTCCTTTTTTGGCCGTTCCAACGAGTCTGTTACGTTTCTTTTTTAAAATAACTTTATTACTGATACAATTTTAAATATTATATAATCACTTTTCATTTTTCAACTCTCTTTAAATCATGTGTTCAAAAGAAATGCAATAGACCCGGCGGAATTAAGGAAGTACTATTTTTAACTCTTCTTAATTAATCTTGTGTCCATATTTTTCGCCTCAAACTAGCTTGGATGGAGGAGCATGTCTTCAATTATACCAAAAATGAAGTCAATTTGGAATTTGTTTGCTGTGATTATGATTTTGATACATGTTCATCATCCACAAACAAGTACATTAAAAAATGTCACACAAATATAATAGAAAATATAATAGAAGATTCAAATTCTACTATTATGAAATTATGATTATGATATAGTGATTAGCTTTGAGATAATTTTGTGTGATAAATAATGACCTTTAACAATTTAGTATATTAGATACGCACGTTAAAATATACTCTTTTCGACGCCCCATTGATTTTGTCATTTTATTTCTTAACACAAAAATCAAGAAACAAAGTTAATAAATGTAAGATGATGTGATTATATCTTTTGTGTAATTTTTTTTCAGAAAAGAAACATAATATCAATGAGACGAACGAAAATAAAAAGTATGACATGATCAATGAGATGGAAGAACTGCCATTTTAATTTTAAGATTGCCATCACCGTCGAATTCAACATCCCTATTTTTTCAGAAAACTTGTTAATTTGATCCGTAAGTATCATCAATTAAATGATGCCATTTTAATGTTGAGAATATTTTAAAGCATTGAATTCGCTGCAAATGAAGAAAGAAGTGATTGTATTGGTGAAATATGTTAAGAATACTGTATATGCAAAAGTCAATCCAAGTCATTATTTATATGGTAAGTTAAAATAATTAGCCCATCAATTTTTTTTGCTTCACTGTATTATGTGTATCCTAACTCTTATAATTATATATATATATATTCACTGTAGTTGACATTCCGTGAATTAGATTCTTCTATTGCAAATTGTGTTTTAAGTTGTGATCATATATAGTATATAGATGGCTGCTTAATCATATATCCCCACCACCCCTCAAAAGAAAAAGACAAAAAGAAAAATTAAATGACAATACACGACTAAGGTTTAGGTAAAAAGAATGAATGATGATGATGATGTCTGATTGTTAATTACTTTAATTTAAATTTTCTATTATTATTTAAGATGTTCTATCTACATGTGGTTTCAGGCAACTGATTGGTTGAAAAAATTCATGTCAGTGAAAACAATTGGACCAACCATTCCTTCTGTGTACCTAGACAAGAGATTGCTACACGACAAAAACTATGGTCTTAGTTTGTTCAAGCCAAACAATACTTGCATGGAATGGCTACAACAACAATCGCCTAAATCCGTTATCTATATCTCCTTTGGTAGTATGGCTCAATTGGAAGAGCAACAAATGGAGGAATTAGCAATAACCCTAAAGTTAACTGGTAAACACTTTCTATGGGTGGTCCGATCATCGGAGGAATTGAAGCTTCCAAAAAAATTCGCAGACGAGGCCTCGGGGAAGGGTCTAATTGTGTCGTGGTGCCCGCAGTTGGAAGTCCTCGCCCACGAAGCCGTAGGCTGCTTCGTGACGCATTGTGGATGGAATTCAACTCTAGAGGCGTTAAGCCTAGGGGTCCCAATGGTGGGGGTTCCATGGTGGAGTGATCAGGCTACGAATGCTAAGTTTGTAATGGATGTTTGGAAAATGGGGGTGAGGGCTTGTGCCAACGAGGGAGGTATTGTTGGTCATGATGAATTGATTCGTTGTGTCAAATATGTGATGGAAGGAGAAAGAGCTGAAGAGATGAGAGAGAATGCTAGGAAATGGAAAGATTTGACAAGGAAGGCCGTTGATGAGGGCGGCAGTTCAGATAAAAATATTCAAGAATTTATTTCTATTATAATGGGAGGAGCACTACCTCCAAACTAACTGGATGTCTATAATAATGGGGAGTTTAATGTAATAATACTGGACTGTGAAGAGTCGCTAGCTTTTATTTCTACAAGTGTTACCTACACCTTTGAATATATATTTTAAAGATAATAAGGGTGTTCACAGCAAAGCCCTCCATGTTGGAGGGCTTTGCGAAAAAGTAACAATATTTTAATCAAATAATATAGAGACCTTCAAAACTACAGTGAAGACCTCCATGTTGGAGGTCTCTACATTTATTTATTTTTATTATTTTTCTTAATTATTTTAAATTAAAACTATGCAATTAATTAAAATAAATAAATTCTATTAAATATTTGAAAAATTACAATATATTTTTCAAAAAATATATTAAATAAATTGTATTAAAGAAATTACAATACAATAAAATGGAGTATTAAATAAATTTGTATTTAAAAATTAAAAGATATATATATAAAAAGAAAAATTCGTTGGCCAATGAGGGAGGGCCGCGTGTCCAGCGACTGCCTCCCCTAGGCGGTCGCATATGCGCCCACGCCCTCCCTCACCCGGCGGCTGCAACGGGATGGTCATGCGACGCCCGCCTCGCCGAGGGCGCCGCTGCAACCACCCTAATGCATAATGAAATCGGCTATAATTAGAATTTTCATACCTAATTAGGCATTATAAATATATTCTATTACATTTACTTTGTAATGTTTTAATTAATATATCTTTTTAGTAATAAATATTTATTAGGATTCTTCAATTAATAGTATTTTTTTCATTTTAAATTTATAATAAATTAATAAAATAGTGAATTAATTAATATAAAAAGATGAACTCCTATACCCGAGGTATATACACGTCAACCCTTGTAAATGGAACAACAATAAGACTTCATATTTATAAACAAGACAATTACAAAATGGAAATGAGACATCTGTAAGACATGAATGAGATTATTTGTTATAAACAAGTTATTGAAATAATTACAAGATAACAATGAGACAATCACCAAATGAATTGAGGCATATTTAAAATGCAAAATGAGACTCACTTTCATCACTTTAAAAGTCATTGACATAATTACAAGATGACAATGAGACAATCACCAAATAAAATTAGGGATGTTTAAACCTTATATACATTGGGCAAATATTTCTGTGCACTTGGTCGCAACCCGTGCGGCGGTCAATAGCCTGCGTTGACCGTCGACCGGGTCGTTAACCGATCAATTTTTTAAAAAGTTTTAAATTTTTTATTTTTTGGCACTGTTAGTTATATAAAACAATACTATAATCAAAATGGCAATGTTAGTTATATAAAATGACACTTTTAGTGTATAATAAAGTACCGTTAATTGTTTGCCGCTCCTATTCTAAACCATGAGTCGAGCGAGGGAAAGCCGAAGGCGAACCCGGAGCGAGCTCAAAGACAAAATTGTTGTCGGAACTCATAATCAATATGTTAATTTTAAAGCCGAAGGCAGAGCCGTTTGTTGTTTGCCACCCCCTATTATTGTTTTTAGGGGGCATTATATATAGTTATTCGAAACACCACTTTTAGTTATATAAAATGACACTTTTAGATTTTTAAATTGGCACTCTTAATCATACAAAGGGGGACTTTTCTTATTTTTTTTTTTTAAAAAGTTGTTCGGTCAACAGTGCGGGCCGTTGACCGCATCGTAGTCCAGTGGTGCGCCGCACAGGAGTGTCCCTCTATACATTGGGTCACAAGAGTTTTTTGTTACTTTGGGGAGGAGGAATGGTGGGGTTTGAACCCTAGAACTCACACTTATAAAATGGAGTTTGTACGGTTTGGTATCCTTGAGAGGATGGGTCACAATAGTTTTTTGTGTAATATAAATATAACACGTTAGGGTACGTACTTCTAATGGTGCTAGTTTCTAGTTTTCAAAAAATAGAAATTACTATTGGAGGTTTTAGAAACTAGTTTCTCATGGGACCCACCACAAAAATAAGAAACTAGTTTCTTATGGGATCCACATTACTTTTTGTATTTTTCTTTTTCTTTTCCTCTATTCTTCACATTACTTTTTTATTTTTAGTATTTTTTTTGTATTATAGTGGGACCCTCAAATGAGAAATTAGTTTCATTGTTGAAGAATAAAAATAAATAAATTCCCAAAATAATATGACATATAAGAAACTAGAAGCTAGTTTCCACCATTAAAGACACCCTTACGAAACATAGAAAAGACTGTCAAAATATCAGAAGTTCTGAACGGCAACTCTTGGGATCAATTATGAGCTGCGTATATACTATACTCCACATACCATAAATAGTTACATACAAAAAACTTCTACTCCTACGTAGCTATCGTAAAAGAAGTCATGAAATTTATAATTAGGCCATGTTTGGTTGCCTCTTTTCGTCAACATACGCAAATTAGTGCGACATAATCACGTGTTTGCTTGACTACTCCAATTATGAGTCCGGCCCGGCTCATTTAAGTGGCCCGGCATTAATTTCACTGTTCCCTCTTTGTTACTTAACCCTTTTCCAGCTTCAATTATGTAAACCCCCTTTCTACAGTGTTTTTAATTAAGCCCTTTCTTCTCAAAAATATCCCCGCCTCCTGCTAATTCAAACGCGTATATTCATCTCTCAAGCATTATTTCGTCCACCTTCTTAGCCATTCTTAGATTTGCTCTCCGGTGAAATCTCTCTCTCTGCGTTTTCAGAAGATTCCAGCCATTATCAACCATGTCTCTGCATATCTGAGCGACCGGCACCGACGGCGAAACTCAACGAAGAAGCGCTGCTACAGTTTGGGCAAACCCTAGTCCAGAAAGGAGATTCAAGGCAAGATTTTATTTCCCAATGAATTTCCTTTGAATTATATTTGATTTTACAAATAAAATTCATCCTCAAGGGAGTCCTAGCCGCAACTAGCAACTATAGCCTAGACTTCCCAACATGTGATATTTATCTATATATATTAACTTAGTACTCCCTTCGTCCCACGAAACTTATTACGTTTTCCTTTTTAGTCCGTCCCACGAAACTTGTTACGTTTTTATTTTGGGTTAAGATTAAAAAAAATAAGGAATTTTAAGTACAATTATTTTAACTAATTACACCCCTTATTACTCACTCATTTCACCCCCTTATCACTTTTTCACTATATTACCTACTCACTTACAACACTAACACTAACTCATTTCGCGGAGTACTATTTATACCTCATACCTTAACTCCCACATTCAAAACATAATTAGATTAAGAAAAACGAATAGAAAGAAATGGAGAAAACACAACAGAAACCACACTGCTTAATCCTGCCCTATCCCATCCAAGGCCACATAAACCCCATGCTCCAATTCTCCAAACGCCTCGCCGCGAAGGGCATCGCAATCACCATCGCCCTAACCAAAGGCCTCTTCGCCTCCCTCGGCGGCAAGGACCAGTTCTCCTCCGCCTCCATCTCGGTCGAGACGATCTCCGACGGCTCCGACGGCGCCGCCGCCGACGTTATGCTCCCGGGGTACCCGCACAGGCTCCGGGAGGCCGGGACGGCGTCGCTGTCCCGGCTCCTCGACCGGCTCCGGGCGGAGGGGCGCGCCGTGGACTGCGTCGTCTACGACGCGTTCCTGCCGTGGGGGCTGGCCGTGGCGAGGGATATGGGGATCATCGGAGCCGCGTTTTTCACGCAGTCGTGCGGCGTGAATATTATTTATTATAATATATTTAAAGGGGTGATGAAGTTGCCGGTTGTGGAGAAGGAGGTGGTGGTTCCCGGGGTGGCGCCGGCGGCGTTGGAGGTTTCCGATTTGCCGTCGTTTGTTGTTGATGGGGAGAAGCATCCGGGGTCGTTGGAGCTGGTGGTGGGCCAGTTTGAAGGTGTGGAGGATTCTCACTTTGTGTTTGTTAACTCGGTTTATGAGCTCGAGGAAGAGGTATGTTATCATCTAATTTGCTTTCTGTGGTGACTACTAACTTAATTACTACTTCGGATTAAACTTAGATTAATTGATATACATATTGTTAATTACTAATCGTTGATCAATACCAAAAGCTGATCGAACAAAATTTGGCATTTTAATTAAAATTTTACTCCAATTGTTTGTTGTAAGCTGATCATCATATTTGCCTTGGTACGAATTCTCCAAAAAGAAGCATATTGCACGTATCGGATACTTGTAGGATGTGATTCTCGTGTCATTCCCACCGAATATGTCACGTGGCGAATCCTAAGAAAATGAAATTGGATTCGCGAACAGGTGCGTCAATCTCACAAATGCATTTTTAGGATTATTTTTTAGAATGATATTTTTGGACTATTTTGTAATTTAAAAAATAAAATAAAGCAAAATAAACTAAAATTATTATTAGATGTATCCATATTTTATTTTATAAAATATTATATAGTAATTTTATTAAATATTAAATGTTAATTATTTTAATTAAAATTTTAATTTTTGTTTAGTTTTTATTATGACCTTTTATGTATAAATTTTAAAATTTAAATATATATAGTAGATCGTATATAATGAAATATTAAAATATAAATGTATCCTTGGTGTCGCACCCTATAATTTTTCAAAATTCGTCCATACACCGGTATCCTATCACCCCGCACCCATACCGATGCAAAATAGTGCTTGCAGTATTTCCTAATTTTTAAATTTATATTACCTGCAGCTTTTAGCTGTTCCTAGTACTTGTTGCACATGTTGTGTTTTGTTTTTTCTAGCAGGGCAGTTCAATCATATCTTCAACCTCCCAAAGAAAATTTAACAATAATGATAATTGATACACAACAAATGTTGGGAAAAGGAATAAAGCATGATGTGATCGTTGGTTTAATTTAACAATAATGATAAATGATACACAACAAATGTTGGGAAAAGGAATAGAGCATGATGTGATCGTTGGTTTAATTCAATTTTGCTACGGTTGTATAATGAGCTTATCTACTTCGTGTCCAATTTCAGGCAACAAATTGGCTGGGAAAATCCATGTCAGTGAAAACAATTGGACCAACCATACCTTCTATGTACCTAGACAAAAGATTGCTACAGGACAAAAATTATGGTCTTAGTTTGTTCAAGCCAAACGGTACTTGCATGGAATGGCTACAACGACAATCACCTAAATCCGTTATCTATATTTCCTTTGGTAGTATGGCTCAATTGGAAAAGCAACAAATGGTGGAATTAGCAATAACCCTAAAGTTAACCGGTAAAAACTTCCTATGGGTGGTCCGGTCATCGGAGGTAACGAAGCTTCCGGAAAATTTTGAGGATGAGACCTCGGGGAAGGGGCTAATAGTGTCGTGGTGCCCACAATTGGAAGTCTTGGCCCACGAAGCCATTGGTTGCTTTGTGACACATTGTGGGTGGAATTCGACTTTGGAGGCACTAAGTTTGGGAATCCCAATGGTTGGGGTCCCGTGGTGGAGTGATCAGGCTACGAATGCTAAGTTTGTAATGGATGTTTGGAAAATGGGAGTGAGGGCTTGTTCCAATGAGGGAGGTATTGTTGGGCATGAAGAGTTGGTTCGTTGTGTGAAGTATGTGATGGAAGGAGAGAGATCAGAAGAGATGAGAGATAATGCAAGGAAATGGAAAGAACTGGTAAAGGTAGCTGTTGATGAAGGAGGAAGTTCGGATAAAAATATCCAAGAATTTGTTTCCACTATGATGCGAGGGGCCCTACTACCGAAGTGACTAGATTCTTAATTATTGGAGTATCTTTAGTACTGTAATTTCACGTATTATATCATGGGTTAATTGATATGCCTTGAATCTATTTTCCACTTCGCAAAGTTAATTGTGGAGCCCCTGACCCGACGATATGCAGTATTGGGCCATAATACTCGTATTAGGCGGAGCCCTTTTGTTGTGTTATCTTATTACTATATGTATATGGTGTTTTGAAAACTGTAATTAATTTGTAATATGTTACCTAGCCTCCTAATTCAATATGTTCACCTCTTTCTGCCCGTGGACGCAGCCAACTCATTATTGGCGAACCACGTAAAATTTGTGTTTTTTTTACGTTTTAGTTTCTTACTATTGCTCAATAATACTAATCCGTTACAACAGTTTTGTATCCTCATCTTTAACCTTTTCCACAATATGCCCCGTTTAACGGAATTTGATGACATAATGATGACTCATCTCGCCGTATTCAAACGTGAATTTTTTTCCACGTCAACGTCAAAACGACGTCGTTTTATTACCCCAAAGAATCCAAATAAGCTAAAAATCCAGTTATACTAATACAATGTGTAATTTTGTAAAGTAATAATACTAATTAAGAAACAGAAAGTTCTAACACTTGAAAAAGTTCTAACACTTGAAATATTCGTTAAATTCTTCTTCTTCCAAAAACCTTTGCATCTCGCGCTTTAACATTTTTGCCCCCAAATTTCGTTAATTCTTCTCCATATATTCTCAGCTTGTATTCTAGTCCATCTTGGGACCACTAAGGATCACTATTGTTGGAATTAAGTTTGCAGATATTAGGTGAACCATCGTTTTTATTCAAAGACGACGCAAAAGTAGGTGTTTTTTATGGTTTAAAACAAGCTAAGCTTCTTATTCATGTCGCATAGTGGGTCCAGAGACTGAAAGTAGAGATCTGACAGTCATCAAAGCTAAATGGGAAAGAGGAGAATGCTTATCACTCATCACGTGATTAATGGATTTTTCATTCAGGCTCCGTTTTCTTTGAAGGAAAATTGAGGAAAAGGGTGCAAATGCAATATTTTCTCATCTTTTCCATCATTTTCCCATGTTCTGTAGAGTAGATAAATTTTCTCGGTCAGGAGGGAAAATTTTCCCCGGGCAGCCATTTTCCACCCTTTTCACTCAAATCTTGGATAAAATTATCATGGCTGAAGGGTGTGATAAAATTATCAAGAGGGATAAGTTCATTTTCTATCAAAGAGAACATAAGATAAAAATGGTGGGGACCACAAAAATGTGATAAAATTTTCTCTTGTTTTCTTATCCTTCATTTTCTATGGATAAATTTTCCTTCAAAGAGAACGGAGCCTCAGTTGTTATGTTGGTGCTCTCTGTTCCCAGTTATGGGTTGCAATTTGATCATTGTAGGGTTTATCCTCCTATATATGTGGATCCTTTTGGGTGTAATAAACAATAAAACAACATCGTTTTGACTTTAACGTTGGAAAAAATGCCCACGTATGAATCCGGTAAAGTGAGTAATCATTCTGTCAACGGATTCCTGTCAAGCGAGTCCATATTATGAAAAAAATTGAAAAATGAAAACATTATGAAAAAAGAAAAGTTGCTGAAAAATGTTAAAAGATATAGATATAAAACACTATTAGTTCCTATATTAATAGTGAAAGATGTGGACATAAAACCTTAATATATTTCACTATTAATATAGAGGTTAATAGTATTTTATGTCCCTCTTAATCTTATTTGCAACTCTTATGTCACTATTAATATAAGGGCATATATATATTATTTGCACCTCTTTATTAGTAATGGACTATATGAAGATTGAAGAGTCGTTTTCGTTATGAAAATATTACTTGCCCCTCTTAATCTATATATGTTTATATGGGAATTGCTACAAGCGGATACATAGGATTATTAAAGTAATAGACTCATCAATACCACAGGTAGGGATGTCAATCGGGTTAACCCATCGGGATTTGGGTCAACCTTATCGGGTTGTCGGGTTATTCCGTGCGGGCTATTCGGGCTAAGTTTTTTTCGGGCTAAAATTTATCGACCCTAACCCTAACCCTAACCCGTTCGGGCTGGATATTTTACCAAAAATTATTTAACATGTATTTCTTTTATCATATTTGACTTGGATCATGTTACATTTAGAGTTGTGCCATTTGATTTGGTTTGTTTTCAAAAAA
>JAYJMF010000028.1:1755675-1781471 GCA_036873715.1 Salvia sclarea
TAGAAGTGAAAATTTTGTTAGGTCTTGGAGAATAGGAATATCCTTTATAAAGGTTATTGCTTGCTATAAATTTTACAAAAATATCAAAGTGCAATTGGAGAGTGATAAAAAATCATAGAATAAAGGTTTTAAAAATTAAGAAAGAAAAACTTAGAAAAATCCACTTAATAAATAATAAACAAATATGTATCTCACACTGACTTTTTCATAAATTAAAATTTTCATTGTACTTCATCAAATTCAAACCTATATAAAATGATAATTTACCATAATTTACAATACTAATTATAGGCTTTGTTATTCATGATAAGAGGTCACGTAATATTAAAGGTAAAAATTAGCATATAGTGTCCTAATATATTCAAACTCTAATATACTCTATCCATATGTATCTTTGCAATATCACATTCTGTATGAATTAAAATATTGTAGTATTGCTTCAATAGTTATTAGAGTTTCAATATAACATGAACTTTCGAAAATTGATCCAAAAATTAATTTTAAAACATCAAAATACATAAAAATAAAGAATTTAGATAAATAAAATTAGAGTTTTATGATGATACCACGTAGGACCTAAAATTAAGGTATGAACTCGAATTATAATCGTGTATATAATAAGATTGATCACTATTGATGGCGTTGAGCAAGGACATTTTAAGTGAGTTTTGTATCTAAAAACGTGACGTGACTATAATATATAAATGCAACTGGTCCAAGTAGTATTATTTCACATTTGATCAACCAATTTATGAGGTTCTCATCATAAAAA
Source organism: Salvia sclarea (assembly GCA_036873715.1). Taxonomy (NCBI): domain Eukaryota; kingdom Viridiplantae; phylum Streptophyta; class Magnoliopsida; order Lamiales; family Lamiaceae; genus Salvia; species Salvia sclarea. The sequence goes on from JAYJMF010000028.1 coordinate 1,756,448, forward strand.
GACAACCAAAAACACAAACAAGAAGTTGATTCTTGAAGCAATTTTTTTTTAAGAATTGCGAATTCGACTCGGCCGGGCTAAATCACGTGTAAATTATCAAATCCAGCAAGAATATTGAAACCGAAATGAAAAGGGAAAATGTCAAATAAGCAGAAAGGGACATTGGACAATCATCCCCACCTGATCATTATACTAAAGCAGAAAATCAACCATATTCCTTTTGTTGCCATATTCATATCGCCTTCATGAATTAAAGAATTGTAAAACTCTGGTGTGGTGGCTGATTAACATATAACTTTTTCATCCTTACACTCCACTGATTATCCAATTCCAAGTTACAAGTATCTTTAATTCTTATTCCTTGCACTCAACTGCTTAGCAAATTAGGACACAAACACAATACCCAGATAAACACTATGAAGCACAACAGATATTCCACAAATCGACAAGGCATTCAGATAGTGAAATGAAATGATACATTTATAAACATTGTTCCAATTCACAGACAAATTCTAGCAGTAGTTGAATTCAGACATATAGTCATCTAAGAAGCTGCCAAGAAATATTAACAAGGGATAGAATTAAACAATTATTAGAAAGCGGAGCACGTTAAAGCTCTAAAACCAAACACTCCTGCAATCCAACTATAAGAAACAAGCGACCTACGGGGACATCAATCTCACAAATTGATTGTGCCAACCTGAGAATTTTACATTATCATCACTGCCAATACGACTTTGGCATCCACTTTGCACCTACTGCTGGAACGAGATCTGTAAGCTTGACTTTTCCATTCCACACCTATGATGAAATCTATTCTGTTGAACATTTGATACAAGAGGTTACCAAGAGTGTATAGTATATAAATGGAGAAGCATGAATTCAAGAATGAGGGTAATTATAGGTCATTGCAAAGGAAATCAACTGTAATAACTTCATCAAATGGTATATAGCGAGAGTACATGGTAAGAGGGTTCTGGGTAAATTCTTACCCTAGCTGTCAAAGAAACGGGAACGACGCCTTCGAGAGCTGAGGAAAAAAAAGATGCAAAGAAGGTGAGGATCAGAGAAAGAAACTTACATACACGCAATATGGCGCTACTTAAGTGCTAAATTATGTGCCATCAATGATCGTGAATTAGACATTTTTTGCTAAGAACCTAAACATTATTAGACATGCCTCATATCCAGGTAAACACAAGCACTCTTGATAATCAAACACCTTTCTAGTGTCATACCCATCGTTCTATCAATGAAAACATAATTTAGTTCATTAATCCTTTTATTGGAATGACCTATAATGTTAGATTGTTGCCTATTGGAATCATGTAAACATGTGATGCTAAAGTTAGATTCTTTGACATGAAAGGATGGGTCATAAATACAAAATAGTTAATCCAAACAGATTAATTTAATAGTCCAATTGAAGATCAAGAATAACAACAGTATGTAATAAATATACCCATAGTGATATGGCAATAGCAAATTTAATTTATCAAGAATCACATAACACATTACCTCATAAAACGAACAACTCATTTGGTAACGAAGTCTTAAAAGAATAAAAGTTTTTTCCTTTCTTTCTTTTTTAAAAGGTGGCCGATTAATACTTTGGAAAACACAAAGAATAATCTACCTTACACTATACAGGTAAGCATAGATTAACTCACCTATGTTCTGCAACTCTTCGTCTGGATAATGCCCTTGCACTTACATATTCATCATCAGTCTCATCAGCTCTGTAATCTGCATATTCCGCAGATGACACGGAACCCTCGTCAGAATTTGAAGTCTCAAAACTCAAACGGCGGTTTCCTCTTCTGGCATCGCTGACTCTTGCTCTTCTTCGGTTTCTAGATGTCCTAAAATTTTCAAAAACTTGGTACAGGATACAAGATGTCCACCAGTTTCCCTCATCCCCAGGGAAGTCATCGTAATCATCTCCGGAGTTATCATCTCCATACTCGATAACATAATCACCAAGAACCACACCACGTGGAACTTCTGAATGAATAGTACTCAATACATCTATGATTTCAGCTGACTGTTGGAAGTTGTCCCAATCAAGCTGGCGTGCAGGATCTATTTTCGACGGGCAAGCATGAGGATGCTCCACCTGAGCATGCTTTTGGAGCTCAGAGTAAGTACCTGTAAATCGACATTTTTCCTCCTCACAACAGCGTTTCTTCTCATCCAGATACTTACGAGCCTTATTGACCACTATCCATCCAGTAACTTCTCCTCTGCACAAGGGGCAAGCCGGTTTGCTATCGGGTTCTGAACCCACACACTGTATATTTTCAGCAGTACTTGGAGATTTGCCTTCGGGTGACATCCCGTTTGCTTGTTTGAAGCGGTGCAGACAATTGGAATGCAAATGATCTGTGTCGCATACAAAGGAACGGCATCCTTTTTCATAGGATGCACATTGGAGAAGAACAGCATTGTGGGGGAAGTCCAAGCATATGGGACACATGATGTCGTCCCAGTTGGTATACAACTGAATCTCCTCCATCATAAGTGTATGATGTCTTGAACTCTCTTCCACCATGAGTTCTGAACATTAAAAAAAGTTCACGTAAACATGATGCTTCAAGTCCAAACCTCTTCATTAGAAGGTTAAAGCAAGACAAGCAATGGACGTTGTAACACAAAAAGGCAGGGGAAGGAATTGTATTATATAACACATATTGGGTGATTGGAACAACTAGAGATTTCTTGGTGGAACATCAGCAGATGTCATAAAAACCTTTTAGTCTTTAGTGATTGCACTTGCACATAGTCACCAAGGAGAAATAATATTTATAACGGCCAGCCCAATCTTGAGTAAAAACATTTGCCTTTAATATATTCAATTAAATCTACTATTCGCCTGCTTTACAGTAGCTCCAATAGTGTCACGCACAAACAACCACACATAAGCTCAAACCAGTATCCATGAAGATACAGAAACTTTTCAATAATAATGCACAAAATATGAACAAAAGGCTTAATTGGACAAATATTTATGAAGCTATTCTTCAGTTGTACCATCACTTCTCCAAGTAAGTATAATACAAAAACATCTCATCAAACTAAAGCAAAAGCACAATTGAGAGTATCACAACCTCCAAGAGAATACATAAATCCAACATTATTTATACTATTTTCCCTAAATTTTTCAGCATTACAATTGCTCAAGCTTTACATTTCCAGGAAAAAGACACAAAAAAATCCCCCTTTCCTCCTGAAACCATAAAGGAGTGTATTATACAAGAAAGCTCATCAAACCGTAACAAAACATTTCTCACTTTCCATTCAACATGGCAACAAAATTGTAAGCAGCTCCACAACATGAGTTCACCTCAAATCATTCCTTAGCTTCTTCACAACAAAAAAATCATACAAATAAACGGATACTCACTTCTGCGATTTACATCAACAAAAGCAAATAAGGGGGAAAGGAAGTTCAATACCCCAGGATATTATCTCACTCACAAAGCTCCATAGACAGTTCAAAGCAGCACCAAACCAATTCGCCAAATAATTTCACATCGAAATGATAAGAAGAATTAAACGATCCAATTCACTGTTACCCAATAGTCAACCATCCCAATCAACGCACGACCTAAAAAATTTCACGAAACATCGGCGTGCTTACACATGTGCAAGTAATCAGTAGTGAGAGAGAGAAGAGAGAGAAGAGGAGAGGAGAGAGAAACCTGGTCAATTAAAAGCTCTGAAAAATACAGTGTCTGGGAATGGAAAAGTAAACTTGAGATGATGGATGGGAGTCTGTTTATAAACGCTGTTCAATTTTTGAGGGTGGGTGGAGGGCTCTTTCGTCATTTCGCACGCATTTCCTTTTTCCTTTTCCTTTTGAGGTCAAATACACTGGTATTTCTTTTACCGTGTTTTTGGGGGTTATAATTAAAAAACGACATACCTATGAAATGTAGTTAGTAGTATATAAATCATACTAATAAGTAATTAAAAAATGCAGTAATTGTTAGATATTAACTAATGGTAAGAACTCGATCCGGCGCCGGCGGAGAGGTTGTGACGAACCGCCGGAAGCAGCGGATCGCTGCCACCCCCTATGATCGTCCTCCGCCGCGAAAGAGCCCTAGCTGGTTCTCCGACGTCGTAGTTCCCTCCGCACGCGCCATTGCTTCCGGCGCCGGGAAAATCATTTCCTCCATATTCTCCGATTCCACCTCCTCCTCTTCTGAAGATGAGGATTACGCTTCAGGTGCACCTTCATCTGCATCAGTTTTTACGTTATTGTTGTTTTGTGTCCGTTTAAAATTGCATCGTATCCTTGTGCATTTCTGTAAGTTTTATTGCTGAATGTGCGTACTTCTGTTTCGCAAATCTTCTCTGAGTGTAAGTCTGGTTAGGTCGAAGTTGAAGTGGTCAAGCAATAGAGGTAGATTTGTAGAGTCGGCTGTTGGTGTAGAATGTCGAGTGAAGATTACACGATAGTATACTGCTCGCCGTGGTTGAAATTGAACTTACCTTGTTTGATCGAAATAGTAGTTCCATGGACTAGAAAGAGAGGTGATGGTAGACATAGCAAATGAGATTGATGCTGGAAATGGTAGAATTCATGAGAAGAAGAAGATCAAACTAGACTGCTACTTCATCTCTATTCGTTCCTTTTATTTGTTTTTTGATCTTCTCTTATGAAGGAAGACTCGGTAACATTAGGCTCACATGGATTAGATTTTACTCTATTCCATCCTCTCCCTCTGGTCAGCGTTAATTCACTTCTAAGATTTCAGTATGCAGTTATTGTTAGGAGATGGAAATCACAAAATCGAAATGATTTTGAATGATTGATACAGAGGATTTTAATAATCCATCAGAAAATTATCATCTATGCCCATTGAGAGAGAGAGAGAGAGATGATTGTGTACTATGTGTGTGGTCAAGTGTATTTTTATGAAACAACATGAACTTTTAAACAATTTTTTTCCTCTTAGAAGTTACGCTCGTTATAGATATCCTAGTAAACACCTTATCGGCACAGTAGGCTATAGTGTCTGAGTTTTTCCATAATTTTGCTCGAGTTTCAGGGCCAAATCAGAGAAATTTATAAAGACAAATGGAAATAAATCGAATTGACTGAAAGAAATTGAAAAAACAATCAGTCGAAGCCTTCCCAGCAATTTGCCAAAATTCAGGTTAAATCCTGCCCAAGCACCAAACCGATCATGAAGAATTCAATCTTCCTGCCCAATCAGAAAAAAAATCTGTCGACTCAACTGACCATAGCTTTACTTACATCCAAAACTCCACCCCTATTACTAAATAAAAGAACACTAGGACTCCTGAAACAAAAGCCTGTCCATCCGTTTATTATAACCCTAATCATATAAACCCTTGATAACTATATTAAAAAAAATATAATATATCAATTCCATTGATATGCATCATAATGTCTTTAAAATTAGATGTTATTATCATCAGTTCATGCATTTGGACTGACATGTATGCATGTGATTTCCTTTTTATTCCTCACCATACCTCTCTTGCTTATTATTTCAATGAAATAAAATTCCTTTTGTTTTGTTTGTTATCTCACCTTTTTTTCTTTTCTTTTCGTGTGGACAGAAGATGATACAGTCAATGATAATTTTCCTGAGATCCCATGTAATCAAGACAATACATTAAATGAGGTAAGTTGCTACTTATTTATATGCACAAACATTAGACCAATGATGTCAAATCAGCCTAGTGGTAATAGTTGACCTTTGTTTAAGACTTTTTCTCCCCTTAAAAAAATTCCAAATTTTGAACTTTTTTTCTCTTTTGTGGACGAGCTTTGCCGAAGGAAGCATTGCTTCTTGTTAGAGGATGACTGTCCTTTCTTTGTGAATGTTTTGATCAGTCCATTCTTGAGACAAGTAGAAGAATCTTGGTCCTGTACAAATTCCTTTTCCAGGAAACAGAAAATTCTAAAAGAAAGATCATGAACACATTCTTTTGTTTTGCATCTGATTAGTTCGTCTTTAGTTCCAAAATTTGGTGGATTAGCTTGTTTGGCATTCAGAATGACATATCAGTTGATCAGTAGTCTGTGTTTTAAGTCTGAATTAATAATTACTAGTGATAGGAAATAGGTGTCTATTATGAAATGTGATGAGAGCACTTTCACATGTAACACTCAATACACCTATGGTGGGAAGGGAACATGATAGCATTTATCTATTTTGCGTTGTTGCTTTCTTTAGAAGACAAGAAATTTGATAGTAATTGATTTCTAATGGATGCTATCTTAAGAATAAAATATTCTGTCGGTTTGTTCATGTTATGTTAGAAAACCGTAATTTCCTTACAGATGATGCAATACAGACAAGAGTCTCAATTGAGTGATCCGATGAGTGAAACCAAAAAGATAATTGAGCAGCTTATAATGAAGGAAACCTTTTCAAGGTATGATCATGCTACATATGAGTTCTGGTTTAATTGTGGTTACTAAATTTAACCCATGTGCTTACTGGTCCCTGCTCATAAGTGTATACCATTTATTGACTTCTCATATATGTGAAACCAGAACTTCCTAAGCTTGTAGCTGCAATTGCCGTCATTATTCTAACTAATGCTACTATGTTGGTATCAGTTCCGCTCCATCCTGACTGGAACATTTCAATCCATTACAGAGAAAGGAACAAAGTAACCTTCATCCAACTTTGCCAATATCTCAGCCTAACTCCAGCTGAAGTTGGCGAGATGCCCAAGATTCTGTCTTGTTACCCCCCATTTTTTTATAAAATTAAAGTTTTTCAGAAAATTATTTATAAGCAATTAGAATGGACAGTCTTTGACTAACACAGAAGAAACCGAAATTGCCAACTTAGTGGCATATTTGTTAAACCTTTGCGATTTGGTTAAAGTTCAATTGCTTGATTTCGCTCCAAACAGAAGAAAAGGAAACGTAAACTTGCTTGATCATCACCAGTTGACCATTCACAATGAAAAATTTAAAAGTACACTCTGAAGCTTTCAAGTTGGGGAAAACCAATCATATAATGTGCATCAGTCCTTAAAACTTCACGTTATGCTATTATCGTGTTTTTGTGCTATTGTGGTTACATATAATAATAAAATAATCTCAATTCTGATCTGTTGGATCAAATGATTCTCTTCTATACTGTCTGAACATGACAGATAGATCAAAGAATTTTAAATGCAGTATATGACCCTGTGACTGTTGCTATTGTTTCCAGTTTTGCATTTAAGGGAATATGTTACCTGTGGATGGATTGCTTATACACTTGATAATGTAGATCTTTTGCAGCACGCTATTGTCATCTTATATAAAACTTATCCTTTCATTTACAATTTTATCAGTGAAGAGCATGATTGGTTGATAAGAGTTCTTAATTCACGGGTAATACACTGGTCAACCGAAGCAGGGGAGAGAAGTTCTGTTGTTGGTTCTCCAGTGAACAAACTCGATAGTGGTATTGCTTTCTAAAAAGTCTAGAAACTCTTCTTTCGTGCTTTTGCTATTCATTGATTCAATTCTCATATTTATGGACAGAAAATGCTGATAATTTTTATATAGCTGTTCAGGAAGCTAAAAATTGGTTTCAAGAGACGAGAACAGGGTCAGTAAGAGAGTTGGCACAGGGGTCCTCTAACCTTAATTCCACAATGCTTGAACATGTTGGTGATTCTTCTGTTTCGTCTTATTGTGTCTTTGTTGTGTTGATCCATTTTACATCAAGTCATGAATGGTTTGGTTTTTCTTTTTATCTGGTTAATTGTAGTCGTGTTTTTCTTCGTTTTGAGTTTTATAATTTTTCAAGATTCACAGTGCATCTTGTCATGAAAATAAGCTGTTCTGATGTCTTTCATTATTACGGAACCAAGGTGGAGACTGGAGGATGTTCTCCAGTGGATTTGGCCAGATCCTATATGAAGACCAGGTCTTCTTGGATGTCTCCTGTGAGAAATATCGAGTTTAAAACCCCCTCAACAGTGTCAATGAAGCCTTTCCCGGAAGGAACTTTATATTCAGCTGGCCATTATTCTGTGTCTTCTTCAGAGGTTCATTTTTTATTATCTCTTGTTACTCATTCACAGTGACCTCTTCCGGGCCTGCAAATTTAGACTTCTATTTCCATTATTCTTTTGTTCTCTTGCAACCCTAATTTGCTTGCTGTGTTTTGCTACTCATTGTTGTTCACCATCATTCTGTTGTTGTGTGATTGGGACATGTAGAATCGGAGATCTTTTGCCTCTGGATCATGGGATATTCAGAAAGAACTATGGAGGGTGCGCTCAAGGGAAGCAGAAGATAGAGTCTGCAGTCCATCAACTAACACTGATCCATCACACTTTGCAGTTCGAGGAATGAAATTAGGGTCTGCAGGAGCTGGTGAAGAAGTGTTTTATGTGGGAGAGAGAATGATTGAGCCACAGTCGTTAAGGCTACATAAGCACATAGATGATGCATTGTTAGATGCAGGTGTGAACTCACTTGCAGGTTGGTTGTTCTATAATGTTATAAATGTCAGGTAGCCTCATGAAATTAATGGTGAACAAGGGAAAAATCATGTATTGGTAATGTTTTTTTTTGTTCAGGCAGTGGAGTACATGTGTATATATAAAAAACACTGAATAATATTCTTATTTTTCTCCTTTAGATCTAAAGTCAAGGCAAGGCAGTAAGGAATGGGAAGCACTATCATCCAAGCCACATACTTCTGTTTCTGTGAACAATGAGGTACTTGAATACGGAACATGTTCCGCTTCCCCTTTTATAGTGGTTGCTGTAAGTTGTTGATGCATCATTTAAGTTTGCGGAACTATACATCTGCGCACGGGGCATTGTTTGATGGCACTCTGTAACATCTGAGAATGCGTCAAATTGTCTCAAGGTTCCAGAAGCTGTTCAGGCAGATGCCGAATGTTCTGTGTCTAAGCTAATTCCCCCCTCAAGTCCCAACCATGCTGAAGAGCTACATTCTGGTAATTGGGCCGTCATGATCTATTCTATCCAAGTTGGTAATATTTTTGTGCTATAGATTTATCATTGCCCCTGCTTCTCTTGATGACCATGAAACTCAACTTGTATTTGTCTTATCAATTATGATGCCATTTAATCCACCCAGCATGAATTTGTTTTTTTATGAAAGACCCCATCTATCACTTATATTGGTCCGGTCTAGTGGTTTGAGTAGAATTCTGTGCAGCCCTTATTAACTTTTTGCATTTGATTCATGTGCTTATCGTTTGTTTTGGCCATAACACTGTACTTGACTCAAAGTTGGGGTAAATGTTAGCATCTTATGGGACCGAATTAAGACATCTATTATTTCCACGAGCAGAACACCAATGAAGAAAGAGAGGCAACTTTAAAGCTTGAACACGAACTAAAAAGACTGAAAAGCTCAGTAAATTACTGTGCGAGAAAGGAAAGAAGTATGAACACGAGTGTTGTGCAAAGAAATGTAAAAGCTGTTCAGCATTGAGATGTCCTTGTAGTTGAGATGTAGCATAGCTACAGCAGGGTGACTTGTCCCTGGGTTTTTAGAAGAGTAATATCCATTTCTTTCCTTCCAAATCCCTTGGTATCAGAAAATATTGTCTTGACTTCGAGTAATTGCTGAACAAGGAATGATTAGTTGCAAGTTTTTGTATGATGATGGTTTTTACTTTTCCTCGCATATCTTGCCTCAGCTGGGCTTATGTTGCCACAAATGTTCCACCTTCATTGGATCTTTCTTTTACAGATCTGCATTTCAGTAAGGTGATGAAATCTGTCGGAAGAGAGAATGCAAATGATCTGCCATCATCTCAACTCAGGTAAATTGATGTATTGACAATCCTTGTCTTCTCTTTCTCACATTCTTGTACCCAAACCGAGTAAGCACATTTGTGATTTCCCCTCCAAAACAACCTCCATCTCTTTTGCAGTTTGTCGACAGGCGTGGCTCATCACGAAGATCAAAAGGAAAACCACATGGCAGATACTTCAAGCCGGAATGTCAACATCAACAATGCGGAAGGTAATTGTGAGCTTTTGAGTGAAGCTTACATGGAAGTCCCGAGCATGAGCGAAACCAGCATGACAGGAAGTGGTGGCCCGAATAGTTCAGGCGTGCAACACAAAGAACTACCATTGGTTTTAGCTCAGCCAGCTCCAGTGAAAAAGCGCAGCATCACGGGTGGGGAGCAACAAGGAAGAAAGGCAAGTAAACACTACGGCAGAAGCAGGGGAAGAGGTAAGTAGACGACGTCGTACGGTGGGTGCATTGTATATGGTGTAGATTGGAAGAAAGATTTAGGATTGTTTAGTTTTGTTGAGAGTTGTTGCTACTTGCTATGAGGAACTCAATTACACCATTAGCGAGTTGATATATTAGCACTCTGTTTCTCTTCTTTGCCGGCCATATAATCAATATATTGGTGCAACTTTATGATTATTCTCTGATGATAATTATGTCTCATAATTTGTTTATTATATGTATGTATATATTGTGTATTCCCTGATGATAATTATGTCTCATAATTACATCTCTCTTTGTCTCGTAACCTAGTTCCCTTAAGTACTCGAAAAAGGAAATTAATTTTATTATACTAATTAATATTTCACGATTTTACCAAAAAAAAAAAAATTGGATTCCTATCATTAGTCATGTTTGTAATTTTTGAAATTGGTTGCCAATATATTTATAGTTAAGGAAAATTGCATTTTTTGTCTCATCGTTTTAGCGTTTTTTCGAAAATGTCTCAGCCTAAAGGTAATTACAAAAAAGTACCCATCGTTTGAAAAACGCATCATTTATGTCCTGAAAAGAAAATTGGTCGTCGAAATTTTGACTAAAATTGTGTGATTGTTGCAGGCTAGCTGGACTCTGTGCACTATTTGTAGGTAATCCCGATTTGGAAATAGGGTATATACCCGGTACCCGTAAACACCTAAAACCCAATACCAAACCCGTAACCGACCAACAATTAATGGGTATGTTGTGCCCACTGCCCCAAATAGGAGTAATAAACCCCTTTCACCCAACCCAACGGCGGAGGGTTTTAGCTCTCTTCTCACTTCTCTCTCTATTCAAAGCAAAGCAAAGCAATGGATCCTCCCTCCCTTCCATCCGCCACTATTGCTCGCCAGACCTGGGAACTCGAGAATAACATCGTCGCTACCACCGCCGGCGACTCCGACGCCATCTTCTTCTACGACGAGGCGGCGCAGGCCAAGTGCCAGCAGGAGAAACCCTGGGCAAACGACCCTAACTACTTCAAGCGCGTCAAGGTCTCAGCCCTCGCGCTGCTCAAGATGGTGGTTCACGCTCGCTCCGGCGGCACCATTGAGGTCATGGGACTCATGCAGGGGAAGACCGACGGCGACACCATCATCGTCATGGACGCTTTTGCCCTCCCTGTTGAGGGCACTGAAACTAGGGTTAATGCGCAGGCCGATGCCTATGAGTACATGGTCGATTATTCCCAAACCAACCAACGGGTAATTTTACATTTTCCTTTCTTAATTATCGATTTTTTCGTTGTTTGTGATCGTGTGGCACTGTTGATCCAATATTTAGGTTTATATTCATTTTGTTACAAATTATAATTAAGATTTCGTCGGAGAGTAAATGTATTGATAATTGTGGCAATAATTTTTATGGCATTGTTTGCAGAAGTTCATTATATTGTTTATGGATATATGAGTTTTCTTTTACATGCTGTTTTTGTTTCCTCGTCTATCTGAAAGTAAAATTGTTCGATCACTGGGACTGTCGGATCTTGTTTTTGGTGAAGGACATTGAATATAGGATGATATTAGAAATTAGGTTTGTTAGTATGGAAATTGTGATTTTAAATCTTCTTGCTGATATACATTTTAGCAGAATTATTCTCATTGGTGCTTGAATTCATTCTGGTACTATACTATATTATCAACTTTGAATTTATGGATGAAGGCGGGTCGATTAGAGAATGTAGTTGGGTGGTACCACTCCCATCCTGGTTATGGCTGCTGGCTTTCTGGTATAGATGTTTCCACTCAAATGCTAAACCAGCAATACCAAGAGCCCTTCCTAGCAGTTGTTATTGATCCAACAAGGACTGTTTCTGCCGGGAAAGTGGAGATTGGTGCTTTTAGAACATACCCCGAAGGTTTCAAGCCTGCAGATGAACAAGTCTCTGAGTATCAGACCATCCCTTTGAACAAAATTGAAGACTTCGGTGTGCACTGCAAACAGGTGATTACCCCAGGATATTTTATATTTATATGCGTTTTGTCTTTTAGATATGACTATTTTTATATGTATTATTTTCTGAACTTAGTTATTTTTTTTCTTTTGTGCAGTATTATTCATTAGACATCACATATTTCAAGTCATCTCTTGATTCTCATCTCTTGGATCTGTTGTGGAACAAGTATTGGGTGAACACCCTTTCTTCTTCACCTTTGCTTGGTAATGCAGACTTTGTTGCTGGTCAGATATCAGATTTAGGTAATTACTTACTGCCATGAAGATTTTATTATTTGTTGGCACCAATAGGTATTAGTTAATGGCATAATAAGCCGATTTCTAGCCAGTGGGCAGGTTCGGAAAGTAGCTTTTATTCTTTGGTGTTAGAGTGCTAAGTTGAATTGTGATTTATGCAGCTGAGAAAATTGAGCAAGCTGAAAATCAAATGGCTCATTCTAGTTTTGGGTCGTTGGTAATAGCTCCTCAAAGGAAGAAAGAGGTCAGTGACTATTTCCGACCTGCAACCTTTTACTTTTTCTTCTAGAAATACTTGGTCTCAGTTGGATTTTATGTTTCACAAACTCCATGAAGTCATCAGTTTTCATATGTTTATTGTCATTCAGTGTCTTTGAAGTCCTCAAACACAAGAATGAGGAAACCCTTTCCATTTTTGTTTTGTAACACATCAACAGTTCTGTAAAGGCATAATCTCAATATCTGACTCTCCATTTTAGAATGTGTGTTAAGTAGTTTGCATTTCACTCATTAAAGTACACTTACAATTGCAGGATAAACATCAGTAAACTTGTTAGCTTGTTTTTATATTTCATTGACTACGAATTGGAGACTTTTTTTATGGCAGTATAAGTATAATTCTAGTGTCAACTAAGAAGAAGATGCAACAAATGATCAATGTCGACTGAGAAAAGCTGATTATGTGACCTTAATGCAATAATTTTGAGTCCTTACCCTTCCACCTTTGATCTTTTTCTCTCCAGAGATGGAGCTTTTAGCCCTTCCAAACTTCAGCTCTAGCTTGATCATACTATCAGATGATGCATGCATGTGCATTTACTTGATCATATAGGAAGACTACTGCAACCAAACTGCTTGTCATCTACTTCCATTTATTTCTGATTGTGGTTGTAATTTTTCAGCAAGAATCTCAACTTAACAAGATTACTCGTGATAGTGCAAAGATAACTGTGGAGCAGGTTCATGGTTTAATGTCACAGGTACTTGTAATGGGCTTTCTTGTCATAGTGCTAAGAAACTTTGCATTGGACTGATCAGTACCTTGTTTATTTCCCTTTTACAGGTCATCAAGGATATTCTGTTCAACTCTGTTCGGCAATCCAGTCAATCTCAAACTGACCCAAATGGCCCTGAAGCAATGGCTGAAACCTGAACCAATGACTTGGTAAAAACCTCTCATTTTCCGACTTCATGGCCCTTTCTCTTTTAGTCTGGTATAGAAAATCTTCTACTTAAATATATTCGTGAAGGTGGCTCCAGAAACTTTTGCATCTTTGGTGCTGCTGAGGAATTGGGGTAAATGGTGCTTTGCATCTATGTTTTTTTCTTGAATCAAGTAGTAGACTTGTTTATTCTCATCTGTAAATGGCTGTCTAAATTGTTCTTGGCTCTTCGCACCTGCTGTAGAGGCTGGTCTGATGTCGTTTGATATTATTTTGTCAAAATTCCCATGCCTCTTAACATCTTTTGCTTAATTTCATTTCTTGCTCATTTTTGTTTCTCTTGCTGAGACTTTTTGGGATCTTCTGAGCGGTACTCATTGGTTTCTATCCCAACAACCCAGAATTTTTGACGTGTCGTGCAATATATATATTAGCTAAAATTGAATTCTCTCGTGACAATGGACTATGCTTGAACTTTGCAAGATCCGAGTCTTGTGTGAGACTGTCTTATAGGTCCAAATCTATAAGACGCGGCATATATTCGAACTGCCTATACGATGGTCACGTGCAAGTTTTTGCGTTTCAAGAGTTTGTAAAGGGGCAGGGAATCAAATTAAATGTGACATTTGAGTTGGATGGGGATAATAATAATAATAACAATGATAAGCATACAAGGAGTTTGCATTGATAGAGATGTTGGTGGCTTGAGAATTACACTTGGGTCGTGTCACTCTGTCTCTACCAGTGAATAAAGACTAATCAACAGTGGAATTTCATGTTGAGTGGTTGTGGCGTTACATATCATCTAATGATGCTCCATTTATTCGGACTAAGCTAGATGAGAATATGATCCGTGGCATATATTCCTCATGCCACCTAATTCAATTTAATCATAATCAAACAATACTACCATGAGAATTAGAGTTTGAACAAGGCATAAAGAAACCTATCAATGAGCACCCACATGCAGAGCATAGTGAAATTTGAGAGGAGAAAAAACTTGCACCAAGATGTGTGTTCCCAATAACAATAACATGGAGAATTGGACCAATAATTTTCATTACTCTTTTGGAGGTTTGGTAAACTCATATGCCAATTGAGTGATCGTAGTCATCTTATACACTATGACCTATTGGGGTTTGTGTTAGAGGTAGACTAGTTAGATGCTGCTTCTTTTTTCCAACAACGAGGGAGCTTTACGTTCGCTATTCAATGGCGCGTTTCGAATAAATTCTTGTGGCAGAAATCATGTGTGAAAAAGTTATAGTCGGCAAATTATACAAGAAAATTATGCATACTAGGTAAATCCCATCCAACACCTTAACCTATAAATCATTGGTATGAATCAAATTAAATATTTTGGCGGGCACTCCATAATTAATTCATTTCAAGGAACTCTTATGATTAATTCATTTCAAGGGAAAAAAAAAAGGGGATTTATATATATTAAAGTAACATAAATTTTTAATTATTAAAATAATGTATAGTACGACGGTTTCGGGATCATACATTGCAAGAAAACAATAAAACGATACACAAGATCTCAACAATAATGCTTTTGTGTATTTTTAATATGAGTGTGATGATTGACGTAAAAGTTTATTAATAAGATTAGAGGAACACGATTCCCTGAGACACACACAGCCTCCAATTAGTTATGGTTATGGTTATGGTTATGGTTATGTTATGGACCGATGCTTGCAGTGAAGTGCTATCTATCTCTTTCCATTGTCTTTTACTAGTTTTTTTAGACCCTCAAAAAAACAAAATAATGATAAATATTAAGATGGATTGACAGCGTTTTCAATTTTGATCTTTGTTGAATTTTACTCTATTAAATGTTCCTTATGTTGTATTCTTCTAATCGAATTGAAAACCAAATAAGTTGTTAAATTTCTTGTTTGATGATGACCTTATTTGGTATATGTAAGTTCCATTTTCCCGAATTGGCTTGGTTTTTTACTCTCTGTATTTGATAGTTAGGAATAATTGGACTTCCTTTCTTTAATAATTCAATCAAAATTCTCTTTATCTTATTCTTTTAAGACTAAAGATTGTTTTAAAGAGGTAAGTTGGCACATTCTATCAATTTTGTCAAATTATATGTTTGCTATGAAGTTGACTGCAGCACAAATTCAATTTCAATTTAGATTCTCTATAGGGAATTGCAGTCAAACTATTCATATTCCAATTGGAATGGAGAAGTTTTACTTATCTTTCTTGATTACTTTCAAAGTCCAAATATTCAGTGCTTTCATGTAACTCTCGAGAATGATAATCAAATATATGGCTGTATTTGAAGTCCAATTTTTGATAAAGTCTATTTTCATTTAAAGTCTTAATATAAGATTATGAGTAACTCACCTCTTAATTGTCGACCCACATGATATCTTTGTCCATTGATATAATCGGTGTATAGTCAATCTAATATTCAAAATCATATCCAAAGTATACGTGATCATCTCGACCTGGAATAATTAATTTTGGTGTTATTGTCTTTTATTAATAACTCTATTCCTTGTTATACTTATACAAAATACGAGCAAACTGTGACAAAGATGTTAGAGGAAATGAAAAGGGTTGTTTCTAGTGAAGAAGGAAAAAGGCAACCAATTCACATGATTGCGAAATGTATATATGAATTCATGTGAAAATTCATCAAAAAAGTGCAATTGGATCCAAAAAGGTCAAGCCCATGCCTCATCAGTCATCACATGAAAAATTATGTCATCAATTACACAAAATAATAATAATAATAATAATAATAATAATAAACAAAAATAAAAGTAGAAATTCCATAATATTAATTTAGTGCAAAATCTATATCAAAATAGTAGTGGGAGGTTGGCAGGGAAGAGTCGAGAAAAGCATGATATTCTCAAAGAAAATGGAGCGATCATAATTGACAGGTTCTATGACATGCCAAAAAGAATAAAAAGTGACTTGCTATTTTATTGGCCCAAATAAATTATGCACATTTTATGAGTATTAACCTTAAATGAACAAAATATAACAAATACTAATAATTCCGATTATTGGGAGATTTAAGAATTAAGGGGGTTGGTAATGGTATAGGCTCAATTGCCCCAAATATTCCATTGAATTGAATAGATAATAATGCTTCTTTATAATAATGGTTTTTATCTATATATTCTAAGTTTCTAACCATATTTATTTTTTATAATCGAACATGGATCGTATAAAAATCAATGGTTCTAAAAGGTGGAATTAGGTTGCCCATAAATAAATTGAAGAAACGAATAAGTTAAACTGAATTGAATTACTTCTACTATACTCAAATAGAATATATATACCCTCCTATCTTTTCCTAAAATTTATCAATATTTGTCTCGATAAATAGGGATATAAAGAAAAGGGTAAAATGATCCCAAAGCATAAGCCATTGTTGGCTATGCCGCTTGCATGTGAATTTAAAAGTTGGTTCTCTTTTCTTTTCTTTTCTTCTCTGTTTTTTTTTTTTTTTGGTTGTGCTTCTGCCCTTTGGCCAATTTTGGCCATCCATTTTTTTTTTCTCTCTCATACACATAAAAATAGTTGCCAAATTTGAGAAAAATACTTATCCAAATACTTGTTGCTTTCTAAAATCATTAGTGCTAACCCTATCTTCGGGTAGGAATCTAGCTTTTCTGCAGTGATGATAAGAATTATTACATATATACACGGATGAGTTCAAACAATTTTTTACACAATTCTAGAAAATGAAAATTAATTTAGTTTATAGAATATTGATTAATGATTATATGAATTTTTCAAGATGAATGTTCATGCAGAATATTTTTTTATTTTTATGTTTAATTATGATGCTCAATTATATAAATAATAACATGTGTTTATACATTATAATAATGCTACTATTTATACCCTCCCAAAAGGTTTAGGTGGTTTTCAAATGAAATGCTGATTTAGTTAACCAATTTAAACTATATATGAATTTATAGGCGTATTTCATTGTCTCTGAGTCTGGAATCCGCAACAACTAATTTTGGTGCGTAGTGGATAAATGATAAATCCATTTTCCTACAATCACATATAAATCATATAGAGACATTGTGAAATTTGAACCATAATCTTTAACTTTAGAAATATCCATTTACAAATATTAGGTTGTCCCAAGATGAATTCGAAAATAACACAACACAACCGTTAAAAGAATCCATGAATAATTTTTCCCTCTTCTTTTTACACAACACATAAATGTGCCCCCAATAAAAAAATAACAATAAAGAAAAAATTAATCCTCGGAATTTAAGTAGATGAAAGGTGAAGTAAAAGTAGGAAGCATGCGCCGAGGAAGTCTAGCTCAAGCGGCTGAATTGAGGTACCTAATAACTCTTGTTTGTGAAATTTTAGTTCAAATTTCATTTCTATATCGGTATTTTTTTCATTTTTGGATGAGTAATCTCTCTGTGCAGAAGGGAGCGATGCATAGACTTTTAAAATAGAGCCAAAAGAAATGAAAAACAAATAAAGTGATGAAAAGAAATAAATTTGAAATACTCCCTCCATCCACGAAGAGTGTTCCACTTTTGCCATTTTGGGTGTCCACAAAAAGTGTTCCACTTTCCTTATTTGGCAAAAAAGTGGTGGGACCATTTCTCCACTCACACAATATCTTCCACTCTTTATTAAATCACATGGTGGGACCATTTCCCCACTCATACAATTCTTTTACTTTTCATTAAAACTCGTGCCGTCCACAAAGTGGAACACTCTTTGTGAACAGAGGGAGTAATCTGCAAAAATGGAGTAGGGTCAAAAGTGCACATAATTGGCCCCACACGTGGCCTTGTAGACCTACCACATACTCCTATATTAATATGCTATTATTATTACACTCTTTTCTCTCTCTGTTTATCTTCACTACATAATAAATGAGTGTGAGTGTGAGTGTGTCATGTCACTCTTTTCTTTGATGGATTTATATGCCACTCCATTTCTCCTCTGATTTTCAAGCACACTAATCTCTCTCTCTCTCTCTCTCTCTCTCATCCAAACAAAAAAAAAAGAAATTAATAAGATGCTCTTTCATTACTAGCTTTATTTTTCTTCAACTTCATTTTCTTAGAGCTCTGTTTTTGTGTTTTGTCACCTCATAATCATTCAAGATGGGCAGCACCAAAGGAATCAGTCTTGAAGAGATCAAGAATGAAGCTGTTGATTTGGTTTGTTTTCTTTTCTTTTCTATCCATATATATATATATATATATATGCATGTGTGTGTGTGTGTGTGTTTTGCAAACGTTGTTTCAGATTCTTTTTGAAGTTTTTTTATCTATTTTAAACAAAGATGCATGCTTGTGGGACTTCTTTTCTAACTATTTTTTTTTATTACTATTATTTGGTGTGAGGTTGGTTTTTCAATACTATTTTTTAATCTGTGTATGTCTCGTGTAAATTAAAAATATGTTCAAATCTTGCAAAGGAGAATTGTAGCAGGGTATGTGTGTTTTGGACGAAAACTGCGCAACACATTGGGGTGTGAGTGTGTGTGTGTTTTTGTGTATGTTTTGGTTTTGACATTTCTTACCCTTTTCTTGTCTTTTCTATCTCTCTTACCCACCACCTTTCTTAATTTCTGTCACACAATTTAATCAACTTTGTAAATTTTTAATTCTTTGTAAAACTTATATTTTATTTGCATGTTTCATTTATTGGAGAAAGCAAGAATTACGTTTGGAAATTAATTGATTTGTTTATTGTTTTCATTTTCGTGTTTTTTTGGTGTAGCATGTTGGATTCCATGATCTCTGCCTGTAAGGCTGTAAGAAAGAAATAAGTAGCATTTAATTCTTTTTTGTGACTCTGTTTTTGCTTCGAATCAAAGCTAAATTCTAGTTGGTGCACGTGGAATATTTCGCTTTATTTAGCTCTGAAATGGGAAAAATAACTCTTGGGAAACATGAGAAATAAGATTTTCTAATCTTTTTACGTTCGGATTAGTTATTTTATTGAGAAAAGTTTTGATAGTTACAGACTACTACGATGGCAAAAAATTATTCTTGAGAAAAGTTTCATCCTATTATTCTACCTCTAATTGATTCCTCTAATTGCAATCAAGATTACGTCTGAATCTTGGTAAATATATATTAGTAGTATTTATTTATCATTATGGTATATGCATATGTTGCCAAACTGCCAATATATATATATAAAGCATAAGAAGTTTGTTGAATTTAACAGAGTTTTTGTTACTTTTTCATATGATTCTTTACTTGGTGGAATTTTCATGATTTAAAAGAGCTTTAATTGTTTTTGTTTATATGTATGGATGAAGTTATTTGTGCTGTAGTTTTTATCATTTATGTCAGTCACATGCATATTACCTTCACTCAGTTTTTGTCTTTTCAAAGACAGTTGAAAACTGAGACACAAACAAAATTAATAAAAGGTGACAATAAAGTTGAGATCTGTTTGAATTGTTGTTAACTAACACCTTACGTTAATTGAAGTGAGCTTTTATTCAACTGTTTTATGTGCAGGTTAAATATGAAATTTACTATAATGATGCCTTAACCAAAACTCAAGAGTATCTATTTCATTTATTTTTTTTTATCCAAAAGGGTATACTACCATCACCTTGTGCAAGAAAAATAGTGTGATGATTTGTAACAGAATGAATTGAAGAGGAGAAATGGTTGGTTAATATATTAGGAGCAGTTTTAAAAAATGAGTGCTCAAGAAATTACAAACTGTTCTAATTTTCTATATCTGATGGCCTAAGATGTTACATTGCATAACAATTTGAATGCCTAATTTTGCAGGAAAGAATTCCTGTAGACGAAGTGTTCGAGCAGCTAAAATGCACGAGAGAAGGTCTAACGTCGGAGGAAGGAGAGAACCGGCTGAAAATATTCGGTCCAAACAAATTAGAAGAGAAAAAGGTTTGATCACATTTTCTTGTTTTTTTCATGTTTGAGAAGAAATGAGAGGTGATTGTTTGGATTGATTTTTCCATATGTAGGAGAGCAAGCTCCTCAAGTTTCTCGGCTTCATGTGGAACCCGTTGTCGTGGGTGATGGAGGCTGCTGCTCTGATGGCCATAGTCCTAGCCAACGGGGACGGGAGGCCCCCCGACTGGCAGGACTTCGTTGGCATCGTGGCGTTGCTGTTCATCAACTCCACCATCAGTTTCATCGAAGAAAACAACGCTGGCAACGCTGCTGCAGCTCTCATGGCCGGCCTCGCCCCAAAAACCAAGGTACATTGCATGATTGATTCACTACTTATGTTATGATGCAAGGTTTGATTCGTTATACGTGTTTAGGTCTTGAGAGACGGGCGGTGGAGCGAGCAGGATGCAGCAATCCTCGTCCCGGGGGATATCATAAGCATAAAGCTAGGAGACATCGTCCCTGCTGATGCCCGTCTCCTCGAGGGCGACCCCTTGAAAATCGACCAATCTGCATTGACCGGGGAGTCCCTCCCGGTGACCAAGAGCCCCTCAGATGAGGTCTTCTCCGGGTCCACGTGCAAGCAGGGGGAGATCGAGGCGGTTGTGATTGCAACGGGCGTCCACACCTTCTTTGGCAAGGCTGCTCATCTAGTGGACAGCACCAACCAGGTTGGACACTTCCAGAAGGTTCTCACCGCCATCGGAAACTTCTGCATCTGCTCCATCTTCGTGGGGATCATCATTGAGATCATAGTCATGTACCCGATCCAGCACCGCAAGTATAGAGACGGGATTGATAATTTGCTTGTTCTCTTGATTGGAGGGATCCCGATTGCTATGCCTACGGTGCTGTCCGTCACCATGGCTATCGGGTCCCACCGACTCTCCCAGCAGGGCGCCATCACGAAGCGGATGACGGCCATCGAGGAGATGGCCGGGATGGATGTGCTATGCAGTGATAAGACTGGAACACTTACTTTGAACAAGCTGACTGTTGACAAGAGCTTAATCGAAGTTTTCATGAAGGGTGTGGATAAAGAGCAGGTGATGCTGCTCGCTGCTCGGGCTTCACGAACTGAAAATCAGGATGCCATAGATGCTGCCATTGTAGGGATGCTTGCTGACCCAAAGGAGGTATGCTTTGTACTTGAATATATGTAACTTTGGTTGGTGGGGGCTTCAGCCTCCCTTTGACCCTTACTAGTTCTGCCTCTGATTGTTTCTGTTCTGATTTGACAGGCGAGAGCTGGCATAAGAGAGGTGCATTTTTTGCCATTCAACCCTGTGGATAAGAGGACTGCATTGACCTACATAGACTCCAACGGGAACTGGCATCGTGCGAGCAAAGGTGCACCCGAGCAGGTATGTCGTTGTCACTCTTTCTTCACGAATCCTTTTTCGAGCTAGCTTATGACATATTTCCCATTTCTGTAGATATTGGAGCTTTGTCATAGCAAGGAAGATGTGAGGAGGAAAGTCCATTCTGTCATAGATAAGTTTGCTGAACGCGGGCTTCGTTCCTTAGG
Organism: Salvia sclarea; assembly: GCA_036873715.1. Classification (NCBI taxonomy): domain Eukaryota; kingdom Viridiplantae; phylum Streptophyta; class Magnoliopsida; order Lamiales; family Lamiaceae; genus Salvia; species Salvia sclarea. The sequence continues at coordinate 1,778,502 of JAYJMF010000028.1, forward strand.
CGTTGCCAGACAGGTTTTTTTTAACATATTTTCAGAGTTATGACCTTTTTTATTTTAATTATGTTCGTTACTTCATATTCGTGTGTCGCGTTTTCATCGTCTTTGTAGGAAGTTCCTGAGAAGTCGAAGGAGAGTCTTGGAGGGCCGTGGCAGCTCGTTGGCTTACTGCCTTTGTTCGACCCACCTAGGCACGATAGTGCAGAGACGATAAAGAGAGCGTTGAATCTTGGTGTTAATGTGAAGATGATCACTGGTAAATCATTAATGATATGTTTGTTTGGTTTGTCAAAGAGCTCACTTTCAAGCTACTTACTCGCTCCTCGTGTTTTTAGGTGATCAGCTTGCCATCGCCAAGGAGACGGGGAGGAGGCTGGGAATGGGGACGAACATGTACCCATCCTCGTCGTTGCTTGGACAGGATAAAGACGAGTCTATAGCAGCACTTCCTGTGGACGAGTTGATCGAGAAGGCTGATGGCTTTGCTGGAGTTTTTCCTGGTGAAGTTACTATTTTCTTCACTTCATTTTACATGCTAATTTGATATTAATACTTCAATGTATTGAAATATTTCATTTTAACTATAGAGCACAAATACGAGATCGTGAAGAGATTGCAAGAGAGGAAGCATATATGCGGCATGACAGGGGACGGTGTGAACGACGCCCCGGCTCTAAAGAAGGCAGATATCGGCATTGCTGTTGCTGATGCGACTGATGCTGCTCGTGGTGCATCGGATATCGTGTTAACTGAGCCGGGGCTGAGCGTCATTATAAGCGCTGTTCTCACTAGCAGGGCGATTTTCCAAAGGATGAAGAATTATACTGTGAGTTATGCTCATTTCTTCACTCTAACCATATTTAGCCTCACCCAAACTTTCTGAACTAGCTGCATTTTCGAACAGATTTATGCCGTTTCAATCACAATCCGTATAGTGGTAAGTGTTGGAGAAACACTCAAAATTTCATATCTAAAAAAACATAGCTTCTTCTACTCTAGTCATACAAAATTGAAACTCTTTTTTCTTGTATAGTTTGGATTCATGCTCATAGCACTAATATGGAAATTCGACTTCGCTCCATTCATGGTTCTGATCATCGCCATACTAAACGACGGTACGTTTATAGCTCCTAGAACTCATCATAATCACTGCTTAATTATAAAATGTATTGACACGACACACGTCTGCCAGGAACCATCATGACTATCTCAAAGGATCGAGTGAAGCCATCTCCGGTCCCTGATAGTTGGAAGCTCAAGGAGATATTCGCCACCGGGGTCGTCTTGGGAGGATACTTGGCACTAGGAACCGTGCTATTCTTTTGGATCGTGAAGGACACTTCCTTCTTATCCGTGAGCATCGGATTTCTCTGAAATCCCGAAAAATTCCCTAACCATAATCGCGTTCTAATCATTGCCCGATTTCCTTGCAGGACAAGTTTGGTGTGAGGTCTTTGAAAGATAGTCCAGAGGAGATCATGGCTGTGTTGTACCTGCAAGTGAGCATTGTGAGCCAGGCGCTCATCTTTGTGACGAGGTCTCGTAGCTGGTCATTTGTTGAGCGGCCTGGGATGTTCCTGCTGGGCGCCTTCCTGGTGGCTCAGTTGGTAAGAGCATCGTGTGGAAGTTATTCATTCGTTGGCATCTCCGACATGATGGAATTTAATGTGAGCCAACTTTGTTCGACAGGTGGCGACGTTGATAGCTGTTTACGCGAACTGGAGCTTTGCGAAGATCAAAGGGTGCGGGTGGGGCTGGGCGGGCGTCATCTGGCTCTACAGCATCGTCACGTACTTCCCTCTCGACATCCTCAAGTTCTGTATTCGCTACGTGCTCAGTGGGAAGGCCTGGGATAATCTTTTGGAGAACAAGGTACATTTTCATTCACAAAATACTAAATAGGGGTGTAATCGAGTCGAGCTTGAACTATATTTGTCCAACACTTAATAGCTCACAAGTAGCTTGGTTGATTTGACATAGACTGCATTCACCACCAAATCAAACTATGGGAAAGAAGAGAGAGAGGCTCAATGGGCAGCTGCGCAGAGGACTTTGCACGGCCTTCAGCCACCGGAAACGAGCAATCTCTTTAACGAGAAGAACAGCTACAGAGAGCTCTCGGAGATCGCTGAGCAGGCCAAACGACGAGCAGAGGTCGCGAGGTACTAAAACACTCATTCCTCAACTCTAACAGAACCACTCACAAACACACTAGTATATATATTATGATGAGATTGTATGGGACTATTGATCCAGGCTGAGAGAGCTGCACACGCTAAAGGGGCACGTGGAGTCGGTGGTGAAGCTGAAAGGATTGGACATCGACACGATCCAACAACATTACACAGTCTAATGCATTGTGTGGTGAAGAAGATGATTAAAACTAGTGAAATGTTGTTCTTTTAAGTAATCAGCTTTAATTTGCAGAGTGATATTAGTTGATTAAGCTGATAAAACTAGTGTTTGTTTTGTTCTCAGTTGATTAAGCTTGAAGCAGGAGCTGCTTCATCAGCCCCATGTAATCATAATGGATTTTGAGGTTGTCATGTTTTAACTTTTACCACCATCAATAAGTAGTAGCTGGAGAAATGTTGTATTGTTTTTTCCTTATTCTAATGCGTCCCTACCATAATCTTGTCTGTGTATGGGAGTAATATTTAAGTTTAAAAAAATGCACGAGCTTTACAAAATTTTGGAATTTAGTTTAAGTTTAAAGTTTCCTAGCTAATAACTTGATTGTTATGAGCATTTCGAAGCTACCATTTGACAGCTCTTAGCTAAAACCTTCGAATGGTACTAGGAACATGAATCCAAATTATATATATACCTATATAGGGGTGGTTTATGGTGAGAAATTTCTTAGTATAGGAATATAGGAAAAATTATTTCCGTCTAACACATCTTTCATATGTTTGTAGCACCATTAGTACTACTAGTTAGCACAAATTTTAAATATGTGAGTTTAACACATAT
>JAYJMF010000028.1:1781571-1792687 GCA_036873715.1 Salvia sclarea
TATAATTATTAATAAGGGTTCGTTCCATTCAGTTAGGATGTATAATTATTTTTTATCATTTAATATCACTTTTAGTGACTTACAATTCATTTTTAGGGTTGCTAAATCCAAAGTTAGGGTATATAATGTTTTTAAAATTTAACTTTTTGAAATAAAAGTTTAATATTGTTCATAGTATTATAATAAAAAAAATTGATGAAAAAATATTTAAAAAGATAAAGAAAAACGAACGTGATACATAAAGTAGTACACTAAATATGGTACATTGAATCTCATCCCGTATTACTCAGTAATATTGCTGACAAGATTATATACAATTTATATCTATGTATATCATGTAGTAACATGGTTACTCTAATGTGCCTTTTTTACGGATATAGGGTGTGCATTTTAGATAAAATAAATATTACGTATTTCTTTTTTTTATGATGAAGAGAAAAATCCATAGCTTGCAAAATTATATATAGAGGAAATTTTATAGTTGTAGCATTACAACGCTAACTAACTTATAACCCATGCAATTCACGAAAACATGTTTTATCATTTAAGATCCATCCCAAAAATATGATCTTATAAGATCGAATCTGATCATTCATTGATTTGGACTGATGGACGGTCAAAATTTATTCTCCAAATTTGAAATGTTTTGATGTATAGAATAATGCTTTAATCAATTGCCATGATTTTTCATCTACGACATAATTTTTTTAAAATAATAATGTTATGCTTTGATCCTAGATCCTATTTTCGGGAATGGTCCTAATTGAACCCCACCCATGCATGTAACTATAAATTACAATTAAAATGGATTCGCTGAAGAATATCCCAAGCCACAATGAATTTTGACATATATCAAAGTCGACTATTTTAAGAAATCTATACTATATTTAAACGTGGATCCAAATTGAAAAATAATTTGAAATTGATTTGGATTTTTGGATGACAATTTTGTGATTTTTTTAAAATTGATAGTTTATTATATATATTATGAAGTATTTGAACTGTATTAATTTAACTAAATTGGAATTGATTTGCATGGTTTTCGGATAGTGGAGGATTAAAAATGCTTTAAAAAAAATCTATTTTTTCTTATAAATTTCATTTTTTTCTCAGAATACTTATATTTTATTAGTTGAAAAATATGCAAATTGCATCTTGAAGATCGTGATACGAGCTTTAATTTGAAATATGATATGTTAAAATTGGATTTAAAATGAATAACTTATGATAATTTTAATTAAGTTTCAAAAATAATTAGTACATATACCACTAACAACATTAGTGGCGGTTAATTGGCATTCGTGGACCTAAAATTGGGAACAAATTTTCTCAAAATTATTGTTTTTGAAATCATAATATGTAAATATATATGTAGCTTTGATCAATTCAATTTATTATTTTTATTTAATGTGTACTTTTGGTTAACTATGCCATTTTAGATTTAATCTGTAATTGTTGTTATCCATTAAAATAATGATTTGACTACTTGAAAACAAGATAAATATACCAAAAAAGTAACTATAAGAAGCAAAATTACAAAATTAAGAAGTATAATACTACTACTACCATTTTACTATTATTTCTTTAAATTGAAGAATTATGATATTTTATTTAAATAAATTGAAATTATTTTTTATTAACAGGACACAAATACTAGTGTATATGTAAATCGACATTGCAGATTTCGAATACATTTGACTTACATTAAAAGGAATTTGTAATTTTACAAAAAAAAAAAAAAAAAAAACATTTAGCTGTTGTTGAGACTTTATAGTTTGTATATATTTTAGGGATAAATGCAAATTAAATCACAAACTTTACCTGAAATTGCAATTACAATACGATTTTTGAATCTTTGCAATTAAATACATGAACTTTCATTTTTTTTTTGCAATTGGGACTCAAGTCATTTTTCCAGCGAACAAAAACCGAAGCGAAGCGCTGATATAATGGAGCGAATGATCAACATCGAGACCTACATCAAAGTTGCAACAAGAAACGAGGTAAATCGAGGTTCGATTTGACGAAGATTGTGACTTGGAAAATATGGCTTGAGTTCCAATTGCAAAAAATTGAAAGTTCGTGTATTTAATTGCAAAGATTCAAAAGTCGTGTTATAATTGCAATTTCAGGCAAAGTTCGTGATTTAATTTGCATTTATCCCTTCTTATTATTCATATCTAGAATTTATACAACACGAGAAAATGATTAAAAAAAATCGTAGTGTATGTGTTATTGTATTATAAATATGAAAACATGAATAAAATATATTTTTCCGAAAGAATATTCTCTCAGAATTCTTCGTTTTTTTTTTTCCTTTTTGGAGGGAACATTTCTAAAAGGGGTGAAATAGTTGTTGAAATAAAATTAAGAAAGAGAGAAGACACGTCCAACACCAAATCCCCACTGACAGTCTGTTTGCAAATCATTCCACAACATGCTCTCCATCTCCATACTCACACCTTCCTTCAACTCTCAATTCTCACCACAATTCCACACACATTAATCGTAATCGATCATGCCAACTCCGCGCTACTGCTTCCTTGCCCTATGCCTCCTCTCCGCCTGCTCCACCGCCGCCTCCGACGACTCCGGATACGCCAAATCCCTAATCCGATTCAAACAATCCCTAACCAACGCCGCCGCGCTCGACGGCTGGGGCGCGCCGCCCGTCCCCCGCCTCTGCGCCCCGCGCAGCAACGCCCCGCTCTGGACCGGCTGCATCTGCGCCAACGGCTCCTTTGTCGGCCTCCGCCTCCAGGGGATGGGCCTTGCCGGCGCAATCGACGTCGACGCGCTCGCCGATCTGCCGATTTTCAGCTTCAGCGTCGCGCACAACAACTTCTCCGGTCCGATTCCAGATCTGGAGAAGCTGCCGAGGCTCAGGAGCCTGTACCTCACCGATAACCGCTTCAGCGGCGAGATTAGGGCGGACGCCTTCGCGCGGATGAAGGCGGTCAGAAAAATCGTGCTCGCCGGGAATTACTTCACCGGGAATATTCCGGCGTCGCTGGCGGAGCTGCCGAGGCTCGGCGTTTTGCAGCTTCAGGATAATTTGTTCGGCGGGAGGATACCGGAGTTCCGGCAGCCGGATCTGGCGGCGAATTTCTCCAATAATAGGCTTCGAGGATTCATACCGGCGGCGCTTAGCAGCCAAAATGCTACCGCTTTTTATGGTGAGTTTTCTGCAATTTATTTTGGTAATATTATGCATGTGAGTTTTCTGCAATTTATTTTGGTAATATTATGCATGGTAGTTCGAATTTTTTCTCAATATGATCGTCGATGAGATTGCATGTTTGTGATAGGGATAGTTAATCCAATATTATGATGAACAAAGTTAATAGTGTTGGTATTATAGGCCCCATATATGATCTCGCCGTACGAGAAATCTTATATAGTTACATTTTTTGAGTTATATTTCCGAGTATCATAAATGCATGTCGCGAATATTGAATATCATAATATATTAGATGACATCATAAATAAATATACACGTAACATCACATCAAAAGAATAAAACAAAAATATAACATGGACATGTATCATTCCCTTGGTCTCCATACAAGTGATCCATTTGAAAGAAAAAAAATGCCCTTAAACCCTTGGTCCCCATTTATCAATAAAATAAAAGTAGATACTATATATCGTATTTCATAATTCTATAGAATAATAATGTTACTATTTCCATTTATTCTCGTCCTTGTGCAAATTTTTTATTTGTTTGATTTTTCATGCAATAAAAGAGGTAAAAAGAATAAATTTATCAATTTACAAAAACCTTTTCTTTATATACAAGTTAGAGGAATATTTGACTATGATTTCTAATAATTGTTTCTAAACTAAAGTTTCTATTATACCAAAAGGGCCCCAAATCATTAGTTCGTGGAGGTCATGTTGTTCAATTCCTGGATTACATCATCCTTACTTAATTTCACATCTATCACTTATGTTATGCATTCACATTTCACATATTATAATGAGATTATTTGACTTGAATTACAATATTTGTTTAATGAAAATGCTTTCATAATCAGGAAATCTGGGTCTATGTGGTAAGCCTTTAGCCCCATGCAAACAAAAAAGGTCAGTCCCCAAAATGGCCTTCATCGCCGCTGCCCTCGCCGGAGCTGTGATTTCCGGCATCATAATGCTCATCATCATCCACCGTCGCCGTCCGAAACCACTCAAATACTCCAAATCCATGTCCGGTTTTCCCATGGAAGACCCAACTCACACCAAGAAGCCATCCCAGAAGAAGAAAAGACCAGACCAAAAGCTATGCTTCGTCAACAACAGCATCGAAAGGTTCGAGCTGGACGACCTTTTAAGAGCCTCAGCTCAAGTCCTAGGCAGCGGAAGCTTCGGATCTTCGTACAAGGCCGAGTTCCCCAGCGGCCACTCCTACGTTGTTCGGAGATTCAAGAGGATGAACAACGTTGGCAGAGACGATTTCTGCTCACACATCACGAGGCTAGGGAGGCTGTCGCATCCTAATCTCGTGCCCCTCGTGGCTTACCATTATCGGAAAGATGAGAAGCTTCTCATCACCAAATTTGTCGAAAATGGCAGCCTAGCTAGCCACCTCCATGGTAATCTATCGACTAAACTCACACTTTCCATTTATGGGTGGAATTTCTTTAACCTACTTTTCATAAGTCATATGGAAAAAAACTACCTACTTTGATGGAAATACCCGCATTTTAAGTGAAGTGCATAATTTGCCACATGCAAGGGCTTTTCTGTCACTTCACCTAAGGATGATATTTCCTACACATGTTTATCAAAATCGGTAATATCGACATATGCTTTATAAAAAGTGGGCATTTTTATGGATTAACACTTCAATTTATAGTTCATGATAAGTTGTTTGATCTAGACACATTCCTATGATCCTAACCAGGAAACAGAGGCTCCGGTCGACCTGGGCTCGACTGGCCGATACGTCTAAGGATCATCAAAGGTGTTGCAAGTGGATTATCCTATCTATATAAAGAGCTTCCCCGATTGAGCTTACCTCATGGCCATCTCAAGTCTTCGAATGTTCTACTCGACAGCAACTACCGACCCCTTGTAGCAGACTATGCACTAGCACCGGTCATGGACAAGGACCACGCTGAGCAGCTAATGGCGGCCTACAAGTCACCCGAGTCCACCAACGAGGGTGTGACAAGGAAGACGGATGTGTGGAGCCTCGGGATTCTGATACTCGAGCTACTCACAGGCCAGTTTCCGGCTAGCTATCTGAAACAGGGGAGAGGGCCTAGCTCGGATTTGGCCACGTGGGTTAGCTCCGTCGTGGGGGAGGAGTGGACAGCTGAGGTGATCGATAGGGACATGCTCGGGTTGATGAAAATCGGGATGTGCTGCTGCGAGTGGGATGTGGAGAGGAGGTGGAATTTGAGGGAGGCTGTGGAGAGAATCCAAGAATTGGGAGAGTGATGACTGATGATCAAATTACTGAAAAGGCCAAAGAATTTATACCTGTATTTTCTTGCTCTTCGCTTCGAATCCTCTTTCTGCTGCTTATGCTGTAGAAACAAGAATTCAATGAAAAATGAAAGAAAGCAGCAAACATAAGCAGTTGTATGGACAGCACCATAAAAATGAGTTCTCTCATTCCCTTAACATTTATTTCTGTTTTGCAGAGTACAGACAACGTACAAACAAAGAAATAATGAAACTCAGGTGAAAAAGGAAAAAGTTACAAAAAGGACCCTGTTTGTACTCTTCAGGCTCTCGATCGAGCCCGAAGGAAACAAGAACCTCACGAGGCACAACACGATCGCGGGCCTCGTGAAACCTAAAATCTTTACATAAACCAAAGTGTTCACTGAATAAAAAAGAGCAGCGTTGAACTTCTATTATCAGTTAAACATTATCTTTTCTCAGTCAAATCAACAATTTCTACCCGCGTTTCAGCTCCCCATGCTTGATGTTGAAGATGCTTGGTAACTCAAATCCTCCTGCAATATTTTATGGGGTTTCATTTGTAAGCATGAACATAAAGCTGAGAATCAAGCAAACAAGTATAGACTTACTTTGGAAAGGGAGACTTGGCTATGGCAGGGAGAATTCATGCTGTATGGTGCCGAATACGAATCCTCTGCAAGCTCTCTAAGTTTGTTCAATTCTGTGAGCACATCTTTCCCAAGATCGGGCCGATCTTTCCTTCTTAGTTCAGCACAGCGGAGTGATATCTTGGCAAGGGTCAAAGCTTCTTCATAAGGCCAATCCGGAACAGCCGGATCAAGCATCTCAGCAAATGTCCCTTGGTCGACAGCTCTCCCAACGTGATGGCTCAACCCCATCGGGGGCTTGGCTGTAAGAATCTGTAGAAAAATAATCCCTAGCGAGTATATATCAGATTTCACACCAAGCATACCCGTTTGCTGGTACTCTGGATCAATGTAGCAGAAGGTTCCCGCTGTGGATGTCATCCGATATTGAGTCACATTGTCGGCTACGGATGGAGGGACGAGCCTTGCCAACCCGACATCACTGATCTTGCTGACATAGTTGCGGTCAAGCAGAATGTTGGCAGGCTTCAGATCACGGTGCACCAGAGGCTCGGGTTTGGTTTGGTGGAGGAAAAGCAAGCCTGTCCCAATCTCAGCAGCAATCCGAAACCTATGCTGCCAAGATAATGGTGGACTCTTGCCACGCTGGAATAGACGGTCTTCTAAGCTTCCATTGTGCATATACTCATAAACTAGGCAACCATACTCCGGGCAGGCTCCTAGAAGTAGGACCATGTTCGGGTGCCGTATGCAACTCAGAATCTCAACCTGCCAATATACTGAAGAATGAGTAATGCTAGCAAATATAATATAACATCACAATCATCAGTCGTTTGTGTGAAAATGGAAACTATGAGTAAAAAATATAAAGTTTTGTCAATTGATATCAGCCTTCGAAGCAATCAGTTATCAAGCAAACCTCTTGATTAAACTGTGATCTTCCATGAGTGGCATCGGGACGAAGGACCTTGACCGCACAAGGAGTATGGTCCAAATAACACTTGTACACCGGCCCATAACCTCCCTCTCCAATCTTTCTCGACTGTGCGAAATACTCTGTAGCGACCTCAATTTCCTCAATCGTGTATCTCCTGTACCTGCAGTCTGTCTGAATAGACCTGCCCTTTTCTTCTGACTCTTTCAAGGCCTTCATTTCTGCAGTTATCCTCTTTTGAGCTTCCATCTCCGCTATCCTTTGAGCAGCTTCAGCATGCTCGAGAGCTGCCTTAGACTTTGCCTTTTCTTTCTCTGCCATAGCCAAAGCTGTTTCTTCAGCAACCCGTGCCTCTTCTAACCTCCTCTGCTCATCCATTTTCCATCGTTGAAGCTCTTTCGCCTACAACACATCAAAAATTATTAAACGGCTACAGGAGAAAAGGAAGTCGCGATGAAAAGAATGTTTCGCGTGCCTTCTCTCTTGCTGTGAGTGCTTCTTTGCATGCAGTGCTATACATATCCATTGTTTGCTTCAGCTCCTGCTTTAACCTTCTCATTTCTGCTTCGACATCATCCTGCAACTCGAAGAATCAACTCTCGGTGTTGAGTATTTTTAGGTGAACATGTATAATAAATTAATAATAATAATAACTCATACTATTATATATGACATCTTAAATAGGAAGCCCTTACCATATTTTGTGGAGCGAACCCTTTATCGTTTTCAGGTGAAGCAGAGAAATCTATAGGGGACAAAACATCTACTGATTTGCGTCCAAGATTCCAGGAATCGAAGTTTTGATAATCTACATCGGAGAATCCAGAGAGCCGCGGAGGCGTAGGGCCACTATCAAAGTTATCCATGAAAGTAGGAAATACATCTACACTTCTCCTTGAACTGACGAAGGAGATATCTGTATCCGGTGGAGAGATGTCGTATGCTCTCCCGTTGGGACCTCTCCTCGAAGTGAACGGAGACCTGTTTCCACCCAGAGATGGAAAATCAAGTTTTTTATGCTGGATGATAGTTAATAGGCGTTATGCTCTTAAAAACAAAATATAACATACTTGAAGGTCGCGTCACTTAGTCTGTTTGAGCGTGGAGATGGTTCAGATCCGGGCCGTGAGGTCGCTGAAAAGGAACCTGCACAAAAAAGAATAAAAAACTGAGCTCGCGGTTGAAGATGTGGTATAGGACGTGTGAAATATGAGGATGAACGACCGACTTCTAGAACTGGTGGTTGATTGCAAAGAATTCTGCTCCACTGCATTATTATATTTGATGCTGGCTTGAAGTAATATCTGGTTACGAAGCTGGCTAGACGGAGGCGGACGGCTAGAAGCTCTTGTCGATGAGATCTTCCCCTTGTGGATGACATAAACAGTGCAGAAATCTGGTGCATTTTTTAGTATAGTCCCGGGCACATCTTTGGCTTTAAATCTGCTTGTTTATAAATTATAGGAGTTAAGTTGTAAGGTAACATTTAGAAAATTAAGGAGTTGCTAATAGAGGAAATGCACCTGAAGATGCTGCCTTTATTTGTAGCACCAAGAACCAACATATCGATTGCATTTTGCTTAACAAAGTCGATGAGAGCTTTTGTTACGTCTGTGTCGTCCAGCACAACCTCGTGGCGTTGTATCTGACAAACGAAAACAGGGAAGTCACCAACAAGAAGAACAGCAATAAGGAGATGCTTTCGAGGTATGTTGAAATGTGGAAACGAACATCTTTTCGTGTGCAGAGAACACGGAGAGGAAGGAAAAGCTCCTTCATCATTGGATCATTTTCAATTTCGTCGCCACCATCAGACGCTTGGTTAGGCCCTGCGCCAAACAGAGAAAACTAGCAACTTAGGCGATGTACAGAATTCGTCGTTGTAAGGAATCAAGCATGCAACATCTCTCGTAGAAGCAAATGGCAAACACGAAAGTTGAAGAAGAGATGATTACATGGGGAAGACAATGGAGATCCGGAGGCGGATTGTTTGAGTCTGACATGAACCAAGATAACGGTCTGGCCTCTTACGAGGAGATTGTCGGAAGCCCATTTAAGGGCGATTTGGCTGCCTCTGTCCTTGTCGATGGCCACGGCAACCAGCCGTGTCATCGTCGGAGTCATCTTATCTGCAGAATTCGAGGGTGGAGGCCACATCTTGTTCTTCCTTATTTGATATCAATATGGTTTTGAATTTGAATCAAATTCCCCTTCTTTTAGATATTTCTATATTGTCGGAAACCTCTGCTTCTCTGTCCGAGATGAACATTCCCTTCTCTTTCTTCTCACAGTCACTCTCTTCTTTCTCTTTCTTTCTCTCTCAATCTCTTTTCCTCCTTGTTTTTTTCCAATCCAGATGTGTAAGGTAAGGGGAGCTCCATCTTTAGCGGTATTAATTTGACTTCATTGGAAGAGTTTCCATGGTTATTGTTGCCTATCATTTAGCCAAGACACATGTGCATATTAGTGTAACAGAATCCACTTTTATTTACCAAATAAATTAGACCAATATAACACTTACATAAATAAAAGAATAATGGATTGACATAATTTTCAACGAAAAACTTGTCGTTCATTTCAAAATTTCAATTTGAATTTAAATAAAAACAATCATTGCGTTAGATTTGCATTTGTAAAATGCAATTTACATTTAGAAAACCAATACGAATAGCGAAAATCTTCTACGTTACATGTCATAACTGCAATCAATAGTTTGATTATTAGATGTTTAATTAAAGATAATTAACAGAGTATAACCCCATGCATAAATAGAAAAATAATCCAAAACACTATGTTTAGAAATTCAACTGACCATGACATAATCAAATCACTAATTCAACACTTTGGACTAAATTTCTCATGAAGTTGAATTCCAGAATCACTCAAAGCAAAAAAATAAAATTTGCATACATAAACAGCACACAGAAATGGAAGATTTTTTCACCTGAAATGTTGATGATCACAAAGCACCAGCTTCCCATTCTTCTCACACAGCCCTTGCTCCCCAACATCATCCACCATCTTCCCATAGCTATACCTCAACGGCATTCTCCCCAAAGCCCTATGAAAACGCGTGATGCATTCCCCTCTCCTCTTCCTGTGCTCGATTCTCCTGCTGCTCAGCCCCACCTCCGCCGCCGAGCCGCCGTCGTCGTTCCTCGCGTCGCCGTAATCCCTAACCCCGCCGCCCCTCGCCCCCACCATCACCGGCCCCTTCCCGCTCTCCTCCGCCACCGCGAAATTCATCAGGATATCCTCGCAATTGTTCATCTCATCCACGATCCCCCTCGCCGCGGCGTACCGCGCGTCGCACGAGTAGATCGCGAGGTAGTCGACGCTCACGATCATGAGCTTGGTGAGCACGATCGAGTACTTCTCCCTCTCCATCGCGTAGATCCACGCCCTCGACGCGACGTCGTACGCGTGCGACCGGGCGAAGAATCCGACGGCGCGATCCGGATCGGATCGCCACACGTTAAAGGCGAAGGCGACAGATCTCGGATCTGGCTCGACGTCGTCGTCGCAGATCAGGACGGCGCGCGTCGCGATTGCGCCCCAGGGGTGGAATCGGTGATTGAGGCTGGCGGAGGGCGCGCGGAGCACGGCGGAGACTGAGAGGTTTTGGGTGAGGTCCGCGAGGGTTTGTGGCCGCGTGGAGGGGTTGCACCAGAGGAGGATCACGGCGGCGACGGAGGGCGAGGCGGAGTAGGCGGCGGTGATGGAGCGGAGCAGCGGAATCCGGTGCTCCGAGTAGCCGTTGATTACGACGGTCATCTGATCGGAGCGGAGAGTGGTCGGGTCGGGCCGGGTGCATTGCGGGTCGGGTGGGCGGCGGATTAGTCGAGACGAAATGACGAAAAGGGGCAGGTGGAGTGAGATTAACAAGATGATTGTGATTTTCATTGGAGTTTTGGTTTTTGGTTACTGTTTGGATTTGATTAGTAGAATTTGTGAAGAGGAGTGATGGCAGTTTCGTAATATGAGTAAAGTCACTAGACTACACTTTCAGGGTGTAGTAATTAATCATTTATTGTAATTTATACAATTAACGTCAATTATGTAACTAGTCAATCCAATTTTTATCCATAAAATGACGGTCATTTTCTATTACAAAGTGCTTTACTTTACGGAATTTTCTATTATAGTGTATATAATAAAATAG
>JAYJMF010000028.1:1795435-1805851 GCA_036873715.1 Salvia sclarea
TTTTTTGCACACTACCCCACCACAAATTGTTACAAGGACAAGGATACCCTTACTATCATAATTTATTTACTCACTTTACATAACAATACCCCTAAAGTGGGACCATTTCTCCACACACAATATAAACAACACTAGATTTATTAAAATCCGTGCCCATGATGTCTGTATTGCCAGGCACTTTTAGAGGAGAACTGGAAAGTGCATGGAAAGCCTGCTATGGAGTTGTTGGTACAGAAGGTAAGTGTTTGAGGTGCATGCTATTTACGTTCCACATGGTCTCCCATTACCATATTAATTGATCTATCATTACATAATCAGGCTATTGAAAAGAAGGCCCAAGCTGAAGAATGGGCTGCACCACATGTTGAAGCAGTGAAAACTGTAAGTCATTTATGTGGTCTATATACTTGCTATATGGAAGTATTGTTGTTGTTGTTGTTGTTGTTGTTGTTGTTTTTTTTTTTTTTTTTTTTTTTTTTTTTTTTTTTTTTTTTTTCCCTCCTGCTATTTTGGTTGTATTATGTTGTTGGTTTTCAGTCTTCGATAAACACTTTTTGTTGATTTAAGTTGTAACTTTTTTGTACTCTTTTTAAGTCAACTTTTTTCGTACTTGAAGTAGGATTATGTGTTTCAATTTGCCTCTGGTTATGCCAGTGATCTGGTGTAAAGACTAAATTGCAAGTGAGAGTAGTATTGCAAATTGCTTCTGTATGTCTGGATTAATCCGTGAATATTTTTCCTACTTGTAATGTTTACTCTATCATAGTATGAGTAATATTCTATTGTTCTTTTTATATTTGTGAAGAAATGGGTTCCAGCCATCAAGGAACAGTGGGTGGTTATAGCCACGAATGTTGAACCCCATGTGCAAACATTGACAACAAAAACTGTGGAGATATATGAAGTGTCAAAGAATGCTGTGACTCCACACATTGTTAAAGTTCAGGAACTTGCGAATCCTTATTTCCAGGTGAATTTCATATTTATCAACCTTGCTTGTCTACCTGTTCTGTCTTCTCTTAGCTGAAATGGATCTTCTATATTATAGGAATTGAGGAAAGTAAGTAAGCCATATATTGACCAAGTAGCCACTGCTGCAAGACCTCATGTTGACAAATTGCAGACTACTTTGAAGCCATATACACAGGAGGCGGTTAAAGCTTATGGAAAGTTCCTCGAGTCGGCAACTGTATATCATGGCCAGGTAGGTACCTGTTTATCTGTAATCTGGTATTGATCTGACCATAAAAGTAATATTAGAAATATCGCTTTGTGATCATGGGCTGTATGCGCATGATGTATTTAGAGCAATGTGTGTTTTTGTTTACAAATAAACAAACTGTTTCTCGTGAAAAAAGGGACAAGAAATGCTTAGCCATTCAAACTTCCATATTATGCACTTCAGTGCTGCTCATTGGCAAGCCACTTGGTTGGAAATCTGGATATTCTAGTTACTCTTGGGAGTCCAGTGACCGAAGGAGAACATTGTAGGATTACTCTGAAGCATCACCTTTTGTCAATATTCTGTTCTTCTGGCCTATTTCACTCAAGAATGGAGATAAAGGTGTGTGAGCACAAGAGGGTTGAAATGGATTGGCGTAGGTGAAAAAGATGGAAGAAACATAACTTTCTAAGCCTATTTCTATTAGGGTCTTGTTTTATTTTGATAGAATCTCTTTGCCACTAACCATTAGAAACGCAAAGCCTTAATGATTTAAATACGAGAAATGAGAAATAAAATAGCTTTCATACTAAACATTGACATGTAAAAGTAAATTGTAGGAATACTCTGTTGTTTAATAGATAAGATATATAGCTATGTATTATGTCATTATTTATGTACAGGTGAAAGTGTATAATATATGAATGCTTTCCTCATACTTATTTAGCTTCTAATAGTTCATTTCATGATCTCAAAATACTCTCATATCTGATTGCAGGTTCAAGACATAGTTCAAGATAAACTCAAGAGTCACGAGCTTACAAAACCTCTTGCAACGAAAGAGCTGGTTTGGTTTTCTGTAAGTTGCTGTCTTCTATTGATAGTTGTTTATTTTTTTTTTCCAACTTCATAGAATGACTAATACAATGATTGCTTCATAACTTATCTTTTCTGTTGTAGGCTTCTGCATTGCTAGCTTTGCCTATCATCTTGCTGTTGAAAATCTTTTCAGCTTTTTTTGGGTTAGTGGTAGTCTTTTTATTCATATAAGAGAAAAATGTTAAAGTACTGCGTTCGAGATTTGGATTGTTCTAGCTCTGATGTTTATGTGTCAATGTATACATATTCCAGTAAAAAGGGGAAAAAGCCCACCCGACAGGGCAATGCACACAATGCTCGTCGCAAAGGCAAACGTGTACATTCAGACAAGTGAAACCTGCTAATGTACTCCACCGTTTGATTATACAAGGTGTGCCCTAAACTTCAGAATACATTTTCGATCATGCTAGGTGTTTTATGCTTGTCTCATATACACTCTATATACCCAATTCAACCATATGATTGACACACATGCTTAGCTACATTATATGTTTGGTGGGGGTGTAGTTGTGTAGATGTTATGGGAATCGGAGGACTGAAGGCAACATTGTTTGTGATTATTTTAGATTGGTACTTAGTTATCATAGTGCTGATTTTGTGGTTTTAACGAAGTAACATCTGCCACCACTACCATTTACCTATATATACTTATGTCACCCTCCTTGCCTTGGTTTGTGTTGCAGACAATCTGCTCCCCAGTTTAGGTGGATGTGCCACAATTTCATTGTTGTTTGCTATTGTGGGCAGATTACTATGTATGGCGTCGGAGCGTTCGGAGTTCCTTTTGTTCATTAAGTACACTGTTGATCTTGGAAGGTTTTACAAATTTCAGTCTCATATGTAGAATAGAAAATCTGGGTGAGGATATATCTCTAGATCTCAGGATATTTTACGTGTAGTTTCAAGATTTGTAGTTGGGGTTTGTGTATCATGGCGTTTGATATTTATGTTGTCCAGATACTTTTTTGCTCAGTCTTTTTTGGATGTAAAAACTGTCTCAACGCTGTTTAAATCGTTCATCTAAAGCTGGATATCTTCATTTAATGTAATTCATGGAATTTGGAATAAAAAAAAAATGTAATTCATGGAATTTATTTGGATTCTGTTTTTGTTCCAAGCTTGATACAAGAGTGGCACTTAGGGACTTATTGGGTTATCATTGTTTGGGTCACAGACTCACAGGTTGAAGATTTTTAATTAATCAAAATATATCTGGAATAATGGAGGCAATAATCCTGTAAAATAAATACGTATATAAAGATGAATTCTTTTTATAAAATGCACAATGGCTATAAGCCTATAATAGCATTTCAATAGAGGACTTTCCTGCTAAAAATCCTAAAATCAAAACACTTCTAAATAGCTCAAAATAAAAATTCCAAATCTGCTTAAAAACAGCTATATGGTGAAGGAAGTGCTGGTTTCTTCCTACTACACTTCCAAGTAAATTAAACACCTCCAACAAAACCACAAACTATTTCATAATTAGGAAAAACATTACTACCTTATCATACACTTTTCCTTCAAATTTTCACCAAATAAATTTCATTTCCTCATCAATAAGAAGGCCAGTAGTTATCCAAGTCACCACACTGGTCCATCCCCACAAACCTGTTGCTCATGTCCCCACCATACCCAGCCGCCTGCTCACCGCCGAGGATGGCGGCGTTCACCTCCTGCTGACTCATCCCCTGGGGCGGCGCCGCCGCCCTCATCCCGCCGCCGAGGTTCAGGTTCAGCCCGGATATGGTGAATGCGCCGGCCCCGGCGCCGGCGCCGTAGTTTACCTGCGGCGGGACGGGGAAGTTGATCATGCTGGCGGAGGCCGCGGCGGCGCCGTTAAACACCTTGTTGAATTCTTGAATCTCCGCCGGAGTCATGTAGTTTCTCCCCGGGAAGTGGAAGTTGTCTGGCTGGATGATTTGTGATTGCATGGGGTTTTGAGGCAGCTGGTCGATGTTGTAGGAGAAAGGGTTGACTGCTCTTGATTGGGTTGATGGGAATTTCTTGCCGCCGGCGCTCTTTTGGAACACCCGGCAGACTACCCACTCATCTTGCTGCACTCATAAAAAAACAACAATTGCTATTGGCATTGCTAAATTTAGGGTTTAACCACCATGATTAACTTTCAAGAACTTGCTTGAGAGCAAGTATTCACTATTGGCCACGGGAATTAAGAAGAGAGGAAAATTAGTGTTAGAAAAATATACTGTTTAAAATTGGGTGGATATATAGTAAAAAGTTTCAAAAAAAGTGAACAGACCAAATATTGTTGGGACACCATAATAAGGAAAATAGGACGGAGGGAGTATTTAGTTTTGTCCAACTACTGGTGCTGTAAGTTGGTTAAATCTAATTCGAGGCGAAAACTTGTGTACATTCGAATGTATGGTGCATCATCCATTCTATTAGAATTGGGCCCTCACCCCCTTAAAAGGCCTTATAAGAGGGGAGGGTACTCCAAGTTTATATATTGAGTCAGGACCCTTTACCAAGTCGATGTGGGACAGAAATGGGCGGCTTTAACACATTCTGATTAGGATTAATTACTAATTGGGGTATATTAAGTGTGCCGCTTAATTCTGTTGGCATCCCAAAGGGTGGTTTTGAATTGTTTGGGTTGGTGTTGGTGGTGTTTGGCAAGAAAGGTAAAGCATGTGTAAAACTAAAGATTTCTTAGAAGAACAAGATCTCTTATATATGCAAATGCAACTATCATCTCATCTAAAAGTTTTAATATCTCTTAATATTTTGTGTTATTAAATTATCTACAAATTACCCACTTGGATAATCTTTCATAACGTTAAGAAAACAAAAGTGCATGCTTGACTCTTAAGATTGTGTATATGGTATTTTAAATGAGTGAGGAAAATTAAAATTGATCTCACTCTTGCAAGAAAACTGCCTATCTTGTAAAAGGAAGAGCAAGTTTTAATTCTCGGCAAATAAATTTGTGTTGATAAAACGTATGGAATAAGAAGAAACATAGTTGTGAGGGCAGAGAGGATTGGTTGAGAACAAATTAATTGTTTTGCAGTAGAAGTAGAATAACTTGTTGCCTCAACACAAAGAAATTTAATCATTGCGCCTACTATTTATCACAAAAATGTTATGTATAATTAGGAGTGCAGTTTCAGTTTCCTTATCCAGGGAATTCAAATTTAAGAATTTCACCATGCAAGAAAACAACAATATCAATATAAATTATCTCAAGTGACTGATAAAAATCAATTTCATCTTGCACCGTTGCACGTACGATATATTGACTGCATTTTTTGAACTTTTTAATTTTAGTGGAAAACTAAATGAGTGGTGATTAATTCTTCCCTTTTAGATAAAATTGTGATGTCTAATTTTAACTTCTGATTAAGGAAAATTATATCGATTTTATGCTCTTCATAATAGACACATCGTTTTGATGACCAAATTAGTGATTTGGCCAAAAACGTAAGCAATTGTTTTTTTTTGTTAAAAGCTAAACTGATAGTTTAATGAATCGGCATAATTATTAAATTTCCACTATACTTTATCTTTGTTTCACGAAACCCTAGCGAACGACATACATATCTTTCTGGAAATGAAAAAATGTTACTCCCTTCAAATTGACACATTTTCGATAAATGGTTGAATTTTTTGTATTGGCACATTCCAAAAGTAGAATAAATATAGAATGGAAAAAGTATTAAAAGCTAGTACAAATGGTTGAATTTTTTTGAATTAATATTAAATGAAGTGGGGTCACTCTTTTTCTTAAAGGGAGTGCATAAAGTGATGTGCCAATACAAAGAATTCGGAGGGAGTAATATTTATATAAATCAACCTATATATCTTGCATCTCAATCGTGGAATTACTAACATGTGTTATTTAAAAAGTTCAATGGACGCCGACTAAAAATATTAATCAAGTTAAATATGCATGAGATAAACCATCGTTTTGACACAAAGAATTAATTATCATGTTTATGTTTCAATTTACTAAATCATAGCTTCGCAAACTCGAACTTACTTGTGAATATAGTTTATATGCTTGGACATCTTTCCTAAACTTATAAATCTCGTCCATGGACAAACCTTAGATAGTTAATTATTGGAATCAACATGCCATATTATCCACATTAATTTCTAATATCTTGCAATTACAAGCTACCTTTTTAACTTTTTGGCAATTAATTTGAAACACCCCCATGACCATGAGGGTATAAAGAGAAAGATAACGTTGTAATTGCTAATGCTAAAATTGCATATTCGAGTAAACTTTATGTTACTGCCCAAAAACAAATTCTTGAAAAAATACATGCCTGCTCCATAAAAAACCCGTAAAAATTAATTAAAATTCATATTACCAACCAGAATCATGCACACACCATCAAGAAAGCAAATAAAAATTAAAGAAGAAGAATTTGGAGGAAATTAATTAAAAAAAAGAAGATGATTGATAACGTATATACGTACCTTGCTGGTTCTATAAGCAGATTTGGAATGAATGCGATATTCATGCATGACCCAATTGGTCTTCTCTCCCCTTGGAGCTCTCCCTCTGTAAAACACCAATGTCTTCTTCATCCCCACCAACTCCGCCGTGTTGCTGTTGTATATCTCCTTGTCCTTTCCCGTCGTCTTCCAATATCCCGTGTTCGTTGCTCGATTAGTCCTCACCCCCGTTGGATACTTCCGGTCTCGGAGGCTGAAGAAATACCACTCTTTCTCTCCCATCTTCGCCTTCCCTATTTCATCACAAAATTAAACCTAATTAGGGTTTCTTAATACAAAAATACAATTTCGCCTGGCTACTTATAAAATTCTAGCTCCGCCCTAAGATAATATTAATATTTAATTTTGGCCTTTTTTGAGACATCAAAGTCTATACTAGTTTAGGGTTGAGATATCAAAAAAGCATTTTCCTAGCTAGAAAACCCTAATTTTCCTCGAAACCCTAGAAATAGAAAGTAATTAATTAAGGGTTTATTATTTGTACCTGGAAGATCCCAGGGCTCACACTTGTTGAGATCAACGTCTCCGATGGCTCTTCCGGTGAAGGTGGCGTCGGAGATCTTGTTGATCAAATAGTAGGTGATGAGCTCTTCATCGGTGGGATGGAATCGGAAGCCCGGTGGCAGCTTCTCCTCCTTCACTGGACTTCCTGACCCCTCCATTTCTTGTCTCACTTTGCTCTTTTCCAACTATAGTATGCTCAATTTCTCAAGAAATATCTGAATTAAACAAACCAAGACTAAACCTAGTTAGATGTTGTGCAAGAAACCTGAAAAATCTTAACGATAAATGAGAAGGAAAAACCTTAATTTAGTTAGATATCTCCATAGATATGCTCTAGCATGTATGTGCTACAAGAGAGCGAAATGGAAAAAAATGAAGAAATTTTTGTGATCCAAATATATATAATTTCCTTGCCAAGAGTTTGTTAATTTTGATTGTACAAGAAAATCGACTTACTCGAATGTAGTAAAAAATGGGATCAATATGTTTGGATTCACGTCATCGATCAAATATGAGGCAATTTTAACTATAAAGTGTTGGATTCTTGCAAGAGATGAATTGGTTGTGAGAGATGATTGAAATGAGCAAGAAAGGTTGGAATATAAATATATGAAGAAATTAAGGAAACGAAAAAGAAAATGGTGTGGTTTATTTCCAAGCTCTCAGCCTCTCACCTACTATGGGCCTTATGCTACACGGTACTAATTAATTGAGACTTCATTTTTGAAAAGTCGCAGTAATTAATCTAATTAACAATCAAAACATTTCCTATTTCACTTCTGAGATTCATGTATGCATATTCTCTTAGCCACTTCGATTTTGATAAGAATTAGTCTAACAAGATTTCAAGATAATTGATGTCTTAATTTGATTAAACTTCTAGAAGGATTAATTACGGAAACTAGTAGTCGATTTCACTTGTTACATACTTTTACCTAATTATGTACGACCAAAATATGTTTTTATTATTTTAATATTTATTGGGGGTATACTAGTTATTGTGACAATTGATATACCTTATACTATATAAGTTCCCCACTCCTCACCCTGGGGGCACACGTGTGTATTAATGAATACCAAGATTTGAAGTTAACATAATTTTCCATGAGACAATTATCAATCTTCTTTGTTCCTTTTCTTAGCCATCCATAGTTCTACTTATGTTTGCATTGTGTATATATGGTTCAATTTAACCTAAACATATATATAAATTTTGACATATCACAAATTGTATCCAACTAGAACCTATATATATCGGTCCTTGTAAATGGAATAGTTGACAAATGCAAATGAGACAATTAATAAATATAAATGAGACTTTTTTAAAATGTGAATAATATTTTATATTTGTAAATGAGACAATTACAAAATGGAGGATAGACATTTGTAAGACGTGAATGAGACTATCTGTTATAAGCAAGTTATTAAGACAATGAGATAATCACCAAATGAAAATAAGGCGTATCTAAAATGCAAATGATCAGATTAATTCCCTTCCATCACCTTAGAGTTATGTATATATATACATTGGGGTATATATATAGGGGTGTATGTGTTCAAATAATTGTCGAAACCAATGAATCCAAAATGGATATTTGTAAGAACATTGCGCAAAAAAACCAATAAAGCTATATATTGGTTGAGGTCGATTTGAAAAGCTGGTTAGGACAGCAAGGTTTCATTAACTGCATTTTTACAAATTAGGGGCAAAAATGTGAGTTTGTAAGCTTATTTTACAAGATTGTCTTGAATTATAAAAATTAATGTATTGATTGGACCTTATGTTTTTGGTTGAAAATTACTTATCTTTAGTGTGGCAACGTGCATGTTCAATATATTCTCATTAATTATGTGTTGTGTGTGTGTTCCTTACAAAACCACATAAACCCTATATTCTTTAATTATCTTAGTTATTACATTGTAGTGAAAAATATATATCAAATTTCTGTTTAATTAACTCGCTCCAAGTCCATGCAAAGGTACTTCTTTTCTCAGCGGCACACACAACGGTTTATGTAACTCAAAAAGCGAAATCTTTGAAGAAAAATGTTTCCTCACTACTAATTAAAGATTTGTAGGGTGAAACACAATTTATCCCGTATAAATATATACTTATTAATTAATTTGTGCCATATATATTTATTATATCCCCCAAACACAAATTTATGTGATCTCAAGCTTCTTTTCTTCTCGCTTTGAGTTCCTCGAAACCTTGCTTTTGGGTTTTCCGGTGACATAAATAATTTTTTTGATAAATACACTATATATACATATATATATATATATAGGGGTGGGCTAAAATAAAACCCTCCTTAAAATAAGAACTACGAACCAATTGCAAATCACAGTATACATATTTGCAAATATCATTATACACATTTGCAAATGACATATACTACTACATTCTCGTTGCAAATATCACTCTACACATTTGCAAATTTAGTAATAAATGTATTTTGAAAATAAAATCTCATCAAATCTAGACCACCCAATCTTCAAAATTAATGGATGAGATTGGTTCTTAGTTCCTATTTTAAATAGGGAATGTATTTTATCCCTCCCCTATATATATATATATATAACTATCGTGCATGTGTACATATTACAATCTTTGGGAAATGTCTTACCTAGCTTCTCTGGTATCATGTTTCAGATTCAAGTGCAAAAATATGGGATATTCTAATTAAGTCTAATTTATGCAGTTAGGAAATTAAATACTACTAGTATTCATTTTAAAATTATATTCTCTCCATCCCAAGCTATTTGGGACATTGCTTTTGGACACAGTTTTTTATGAATAGTGTAAAGTGTTTATAAAAATATATACTATTTAATGTTGTGTATAATAAAAGTATCCTAGAAAGGAAACGACTCAAGTATATAGGTTGGGACAGCTCAAAGAAAAATACTTCTCAAATAAGTAGGGACGGAGCGAATATTATTTAGTGGCCCATCAGATGATATTGAATCAAACTTAAATCCAATTTCATTTGATAAAATACGATTTGCTATCAGTTTTGCATTATATTTTTGGACAGACAAGTGTAGAAATATATACAAATTAGTTATTAGAGTGGGGATTTGCTAAAAACTCTTCTGTTTTAGGAATTAGAATCCAACATAACTATACTAATAAAAAATATTATACTGTATTATGCGTTTAAAAGCATCAGAATATTGAAAGCATTATTTGATACGTAAAAAAGCATATTGTTGGGTCCAGGAGGGTGACTGAACTGGTGTATGGGGGGGGGGGTGGGGAATACACCAGTGGGTTCTTTTTGGAAATAAAAACACAAGACTCAGAGTTCAGTTTTAAAACGGGGCTGAGAAACTGAGACTGAAGTTAGTTCAGTCTGAGTGACTTCAGTATGGGAACT
>JAYJMF010000028.1:1807431-1832970 GCA_036873715.1 Salvia sclarea
ATTCTTTTTAAACCTCCAGCCCATCGGGCCGACCCGCAACCCGTTCGGGCTAGCCCATATAACCCGCGGGTTAGTCGATCCAGCCCATAAAGCCCGCTTTAATTTCGGATCGTAAAAATTCAGCCCTAACCCGCTATATTTTTCGGGTTAATCGGGTCAACCCGTCGGATTCGGATTGAATTGACATCCCTATCTCTAACAATGAAAAATCAATCAATCACGATAAACATTTATAAAACGCTAAAAATTAGCAACGGAATTTAGGTCTCTAAAATCGATTGGAAATTCAAAAAAGAAATTTAAGCCCAACTAGCTATGGCATTACAAAGTTTGACTTAAATTTTGCTTTTGTGCAGTATATAGTTTGCAAACCATATTACTTGAAAGGTGTTATTTGTGACTGTGTGATTAATTACCTCATCCATGCAACCCCCAAGCAAAAATTAAACCGACGATACCTGATAACATGACTAAAATTGAATAAATCATTCCTTATTGAAAAAAAGTAGAAGAATTATTTCTTCTAAGGGGGAAAAAAAGATTCATGAGAATTACTTAAATGAATGATGATATTGCATACCAAGAACTGCTGTGGTAATTGGCTTTACATTTGAGGGGAAATGAAAATACACTTATGTACTACACAAGATGAATTTACAAAAATTAATACCAAGAAAAACTCCTAACCCAAGAAAGAAGAGTGAAAATATGGAAATGGAAATGAGCAAATCGATAATATCTTAAAAGAGTTCCATAAGAAGAGGATCGCCTGCTGCCATGAGCTCTATCAACTTCACAAAATCCGACTCACTCGAAACGTTAAGAGGGTATACAGCCGGTACCTGTGCAGAGTAGAAATCGAAGGAGCTCGTTGGCGCCATGTTTGCCTTGTAGATCATACGATTCAGAACAGGGTCGAAATTTTGTGGCAAATCCATCGCCATGAAAAACATTGGCACAGCTATCTTGTGATGGATGTCGAGCTCCCCCACTAAATCGACAAGATCAACAAAGTCCGAAACAAACTGCTGAGGGATATAGAAAACCTCAGAGCCACACAGAGCCAGACTCTGCTGACTTGGACTGCTTCCTTTGTAGTTCACCTGCAGATGAGCTGGCATCGTGCTCACGACCCTTTGCACCATGTCGGCTTGCTTTGCAAACCAGGTCGAGTCCTTGCCATCAACCACTGCTCTCGATGCAGCCACCTATGTGTATTGGATCTTGTTAGACAAGTGAGAAAATAGCAGTTGTTGGAAATTTTAGAGATTTATACTACAATTGTTATGATACCTTGTTGGCAATCCACAACTTAGACGTGTCGGCTTGCAACAGGCTCCAGTAGTTTAAAATCGTGTTGTCGTGCAGGAAGAGGAAGCCTCGTGCGTTGTTGAACCTATTGAAAAGTTTGGGAAGATACCTGTGGCAAAAGAAATGATTATTGATCAAGATATATTAATAATCTTATTATATCCTATCTCATATTGACTATATATACTATATAGTGCAAAAAACTTGAAGCAGCTAATGAATAGACAAATCATAGAATTGAATAACATACTTGTATATTCGATCCAACTTCCCTTCCTCGACTGCAAGATCTGCATCAGCTCGTGTCGACAAAATAACTACTGTTTTGAATATCCTACCATAGAGCAGTCTCCACTCCAAGGCAGTTTGCTGCACAGGTCCACTGACAAACATAATCAGCACGACATCGCCCAAATTCCTCCTCCATCGAATAAGATTCCCAATCTCGTAGTTGACAGTCCCCGATTCCTCAACTCCAAGATGCTTAGATGGCAGTTTCCGAGGCACAAACTCTCTCCTATCAGCAACACTACTGCCTACACTCTGCCTATGAATGTCGACCTCCATCAACCCCGGGGGCTTATACCCGACTGCAATCAAGTCCTCCAGCCACGACACGGTGAATTTCACATCATTCTCATTCCAAAACCCTTCTCCCTCCATGGAAGAACTCAAATCCACCATCTTCTCAAACAGTGTTTTCTTTTCACATCTCCAATCAACCAAAAACCTAATCAATCGGCCTATATTCACATGAAGGTCTTTCTCTTCGACGAAAGGGAACGTTTCAGTTTCATCTCGCCTATTCACAGTCGGGGGATAAACTACGACATAACCACCAATCTCCCACAACAACCTCTGCCCGAAATACCCTCTTAACACATCCGAAGCCATTGTACTCACAGACACAGGAAGCATCAAACCCCAAAATGCATCATAATGGAACAATGTATTGAAAGAATTCAACGGCACCATTATACCTGCAGACGTCGCCACCTTGGGAGCGTGCTCATCGAACCGTATGTCAAACGCCTCCGACCCCACCTTCCTAGTCGCATAAAAGATCGAATCCACATCAGGCAAGCCATTAGATATACCCTGCTGTATGTATTGCCTCCCTCCAGAGACCTCAGAGTAGAACTCCTCATGGCCAACTTGGCCTACATTCTCCAATGGCAGCCCTCTCGGCCAAACAGACCTCTGCCCAAAATGCACATACGGATTCACAACACTCCTATTCGAATTCCCATCACTATACTGCAAAATCCTCTGCTGCTTCACCACTGCACTATCCAAATCAAGATCAAACCTTTTCCCAAGATCCCCACCAATCACTTCACCACGATCATCTGCATCGAAAATCCTCCTCGCGCCGTGCTGGATCGCGAAAAGGTACCCCACACTCTTCCTAACATAAGAATCATAGGGCAAATAATCCACCACCCGAAACCCTAAATCCGCTTGCTGATCCAATGAAAGGTATATTGCGCCCTTCAAGCTCCAATCTTTAGGGGTTTTGGAATTCCCTATGGCTAAAACCTGCCAGCCTTTAGTTCTCACGAGATTTTGGAGTGGAATTGAGGGATAATCGGAGACGGAGACTACTATCCACTGCTCTGAGTGGAATGAGGAGTAGGGAGAGGTCTTATCCAAATTGGGGTGTATGGAATTGAAATTAGGGCTGTGGATTTTGAGTTTTGGGGGTTTTTGCAGAAGTTGGGAATTCTGGGAGCAGAAGAGGGGGGTGGAGGTGTGGAGGAAGAGGAAATAGAATGCGGCGGTGAGTGTGAAGACGGTGATTATGAACAATTTGATGTAGTTGTCGGAGGCCCATGTGGAAAAATCAAGAATCTTGGTTTGGGAGAAGAGTGGGATTTTTTTGTTGGAAGGTTTGAGATTGTTGAGAGAGTAATGGAGTTTTGAGGACTTAGTGGAGATGTGATCTTGGACGATCATTTCATTAGTATTTGCAGTGGATCAACTATTGCAAATCCCTTCTTTCTCACACACACATACACACAGAATGTATATATAGTGGTGAATTTGTTGATGGGTCTCTTCATCAGCTGCAATAGCAATGAAACATGTCAGAGGAATCTGTATCGACTTTGTCGGCGAGCGCCGACAGTTTTGTTTTGTTTGTTGATATGCGCATCGAATCCAAAGTTTCAACTGTAGTTAGTTTTCATGATGGCGACGGTTTCTCTCTTTTATGAAAATGAACTCGAGATTTTCTGTGAAGCTGCGGATTGATTTAGTATGATCTTATTGATTTTGTGAGAAATCTAGCACAAAAGTGATTTTCGGTATTGGATAAAATATCATTGTTTTGTGTTTGATTTTTATTGTTGAAAAGCACAAATAGCAATGAAAGTTGCTGATATAGACAAAATAATATCATTATGTTTGTTAGGTGATGCTAAATAGTCATATTATGGTCACCCACATAAAGATAAAATTAGAACTTTTAAGTATAAAATACCAAATAAAATTAATTTATTTTAAAATTTAAGTTAAATTTATACTCAATTATTGTTATTTCCTAATTTGAATGTCAAATTAAAAATTATATCTTGAATTTGCATTGTTAAATGAAAGCTAGAATGCTAGTTATATTAAAAATCATATTTTTTTCATTTATAAAATTAAATAAAAACTAAAATTATGAGTTATTATTAATAATTAATCTATATTTATAACAAAACAATCAATTCATTTTTATTTCAATTTAAAAAGTTTAAATGAATCATTTTTATCCTCTATTGAAGTAAATTATGGCCACCCACATTATGGCTGCATAGATTTATTCATGTTTGATTGGGTTTTTGCCATGGAGCAGTGTAGAGCACTGCACTCCCTTTCCAGCGCCCGACACGTGTCCCACCTTATATTCCATTTAGTTATATTCGGCGTATTTATGTGAGAGAATTATAGATACGGTTCGAGAGGATCCACTGTATTTTATACATTTACACACGCTTTGCCGATTTTCATCATTTTCTTATTCAATTTATTATTTACAACTATATACTATATTAATATCCCTAAAAATATGATTTATAACTATATAAATCTCAATGTTTACATTAATTTGTTGCACTTAAATAATTATTATAGTCAATTAAATATATTAATGTATGATGAATGTAACAATAGATTCATATTTTAGCAAATTACCATAATATTTATAATTATAATATTTATGAATTATTAATTTTAGATTTTTAATGGGACCTAATATTTATAAAGGAATTTTTCAAAAAATTATTATTTTATTATCTTATCGAAATTGACGATTTTTTATAGAGGCCCAAATCGGGACATGAAGGTTTTATTAGTTTAGAAAGTTTATTAATTTATAAGGTATTAATTTATAGAGGTTTTATTGTATTATGGATTTCCCTTTAATTTAAATTGAGTGAGTGCTACTCCTATTCAATATCGACTAGCATATTGTTGTCCTGATAAAAGGGAGTGCAGTGCACTACACTGCTCCATGGAATTAACCGTTTGATGCAAGTGCATTAGCTTACCATGAATTCATGATTTAAGGCCTTCCGCAACAGTAAGCTTCAAATGGAGCTCTCTCATATTTTTTGGAGCTCAGCAAGCTTCTGTTACTTTTTTATACAACAACAAGCTCCATTTTTTAATCTCTCTAATTTTATTTTCATTTTATATATGTAATTCATAAGATTTAAAAATTTGTAATTTTATTTCATAATATTAAAACTATTACATTAAAAACAATTTATTATCATTATTGTTATCTATTTTTAAAATTAAATACTTTGAAAATTAAAAATACTTTATTATTATTATTATTATTATTATTATCCAATTAACATTTAATAGTTAATAATCTTCTAATTGCAACTAAAAAAATTAAATAAAAAAATGGAACTTAAATTAAACAAACAATTAAATTATAATTAAATATAAAAATATTTATTAGAAATAATGAACTAAAAAGAAAAGAAAAAAGCTCAAATTAAGTTTGAATTCATCATCTTAACTTTTCTCTTAATTGACAAACACAATTATCCCACATTAATTGTTTAGTGAACTTTATCAACATATCCATCTCTATAATAATTTATATTCAATAATTAATTATTGGGCTTGATTTATTATTTTTCAATCTTTGAGATTTTTATTTAAGATTTTTTAAATAAAATAAAAAATAAAAAAATTATGGCCAATGGCCTTGCGCCACATGGGCGCGTGGGTGGAGAGGCACGCTTGCTCGGCGCGCTTGCAGGCGCTTCGCAAGTGCGCGCTTGGCAGCGGCTGCCACGCTTGGCAAGCGCGGCGCGTGCGCCCCCCGCGCGCTTGCAGAGCGCCCCACTGCGCCAGGTCGAAGACCCTTTTCACAATCTTAGTTTTAATCTAATATTACGTGAATGCACATATTTAAAGTTCAATAATACTAGTATGTTACAACAAATTAAAATTAAAATAAGTGTACAAACCAGAATGAAGTAGGTGCCCTCAAACGTATAAAATCTCGGCATATCAAAAAATCAATAAGATACAATTATTTTAGGAAATGTACAGTATATGAATATTCTTATTTGCAAATATTCAGATTCCCTTTTGTAGGGGATAGAATTGGGGAAAATGTCGGGTACCGGATACACCCGAATTAAAATATATAGATTTTTTTTTTATATTTATAATTATAATTCACTTAATAATTTGGATTGAAGTATCCTAATATAAAAAGTGTATATGTAATAATAAAAAATATGCAGTGTTTTCCAAATATATAAGTACTGCCAGTGCCCATTTAAGGGTGATTGTTAGTACATAATTGTCGATTTTGTGTCGTTAGTGAAATTGCATTAAAAAAATAAAAAGATAAATAGGAAGTCGGTTTTATTATTTCGGGTATTTGGTGGATCCGGTTAACCGCCGGATATACCCGATTATCAAAATTAATTCTACCAATATTAAATATTAATTATATTATTATTGTTATTGTTTATTTTCCGATTAGATTTAGGGGTTAGGGCATGCAATTTCATTTAATGAATTGATGATTTCTCTCTCCATCTCCGACTCCGCCGCGCCGTCCGGCCACACACAGAGCTCTCCCCGTTGAGTCGTCTACTCTTTCGCTCTCTCTCTCTCCCTCCGTCTCCTCCACGACTCGCACACACAGACGCAGTCTCCCTACCACTCCGGCGACGCGACTAGCAGGCTGCAACCGAGCCCCACTGCGGCACCTCTCTCTTTGTTGCACTCAGCCGGCCAGCCCCAGTCGGTGGAAATTGGAAACACAGGCATTAAGGTCGTGTTTTGTTTTTGTGTTGCTTGATTATTCGCTTTTGATTGCTTTATGGAATAGTGATTAATTTGATCTCCTGTTGGTTAATTTGTTTTTTTTACTGGTGTGATTTATTTTGTTTGGTTGTTTTTGTTAGTGATTTATGTTTGCCTGTTAATTAATTTTGAATTTCTCAGTTTTTCTCCTCTTCCCCTTCTATTTGTTTGTTCGATTTAAGGAAACAAGTATCTGAAGAGATTATCTTTGATTTCAGCTTGATTGTTCTAGCAATAGCGAGTAGCAATTTTGTTGCGGGCGCTACGATGAGTTTCTCCTTCTCCATCAATGCGAAACCCCAATCCAATCGATTGAAAAAGCCATCCGATGCGGCTGCCGGTTCTCCGGCCATCAACTACGTCAGAGAATTCCGCGCTGATGAAGCTCCCCCAACAGCGGATTCCAAGATTAAGACGATTGCTCCACTCCCCAACGCGTGGCGCCCCAATAAAAAACTCAAGAACCTCCCCAATCTCCCACAGATTTCCCAATCCAACGGCGAGGATGCAGCTCTTCAATTCGAGTTGGATCCCAGCTCTAATCCCGAACCCACAGATACTTCCACGGGTTATGGCCTCAATCTTCGGCAACCGTCTGCTGGTGCTAGTGATGATCCTAGCAGTGGCAATTACGAAACGATTGCTGATATGGAGTTGAGGAGATTGAGGGAGGATTTGGGGAACCTTCCGGATGGTCCAGGGTTGGATGAATTCGAAGATGTACCTGTGGAGGGTTTCGGTGCAGCGTTGCTATCTGGGTACGGTTGGAAAGAGGGTAGAGGGATTGGCCGCAATGCTAAAGAGGACGTGAAAGTTGCCGAGGTTACAAGGAAGAGAGATCGAGGGGGGTTAGGTTTCACTGATGAACATCCGGAGCCAGAGAAACAGAGTAACACCAATGGTAATGCTAGTGTGAATCCTGTGAATGCCAATGGCAAGGCAGAGAAGATGAAGGGACTGAAAGAGAAGGATACGAAAGGGTTTGTTAAAGAGAAAGAGGTTATGATAGTAAATGGGAGAGATATGGGGATGAAAGGTAAAATCTTGGAGGTGAGAAATGGTGGAGATCTATTGGTTGTGAGGATGTCAAAGAGCAATGAAAAGGTGAAAGTTCGGAGTAGGGACGTAGCAGTGGTGGGTTCTGAAGAGGAGGAAAAGTGTATGAGAAAATTGAAGGAATTAAGAGTTAAAGACAGTGATAATTATAGAGATAAAGTTGATAGAAATCTTGAGAGGAAGAGTGGGCATGAAAAGTTGAAGTCAAGGAGTGAGAGAGTAAATTGGTTGAGGAATCATATAAGGGTAAGGATTGTTAGTCAGGAATTGAAGGGTGGAAGATTATTCTTAAAGAAAGGGGTTGTGGTGGATGTTGTGGGGCCGGGGGTGTGTGATATATCAGTTGATGAGAGTAGGGAGTTAGTGCAAGGGGTGGATCAGGATTTACTAGAGACTGCTCTTCCAAAGCGTGGAGGCCCTGTGCTCGTTTTGTTTGGTAGGCACAAGGGTGTGTATGGTAATCTGCTGGAACGGGATTCAGAAAAAGATACCGGTGTGGTTAGGGATGGCGATACGCATGAGCTGCTTAATGTGAAGCTTGAGCAGGTTGCGGAATACACGGGAGATCCAAGCGATATTGGTTATTAGGCAGTAACCACAGACTTCTTTGTTGTTAGCCTTGCTGTTGAAAGGTACAACTAAAGCCTTCACATGTTACTATTTTACTCTTGTGCTATTATTCTTGTAGATGCAATATCACGCGTCTTACTATGGAGAAGGAGAATATCTTTTTACTATGATCACTTGTACTATTTCAATGTTATATTGTTTAAGTTGTTTTACGTTAGGAACTTGTCTTCTAAATGCACTCTTGCTATAAATCTGCCTAGTGCTGTTATCTGATTTGGGATCTATTTGTTTTAAGATGATATGAATGGGAAGCTAAATTCATACCTGAAGCCACTTGTATAATTGAAACACATGTATATAGTCCTTGTTTTTATAGCCTTGATGAAATTAGAGCTAATCCTTAGTCCTTACACTTGGATGTTATTGCTTCTTATATTTGAATGTACCGATCATATAGAAGTTCAAGCCAACAAATAATGAGCTTGCATCTTTGTCATGGAAAAGGTGGACTGTGTGTTGGAAGAAGCAATTCAGGGATGCTTGCAGTGATGAGTTGGCTTTGTGGTGATTGTCAAAGTTGGGAGGCTGATTACTGTTTGCATATGTAGTTGATATGGTTTCACCATGATTATAGGGTCATTTAGGGTATTTCCCAGCTCTATACCACAGTGATGAGTTTAGCAAGTTCAATTGTTCACATGATGTGATTTGCAAACCATATAAAAAATGAATGTACCCTTTGTGACACTGAAAAATAAAGATCTAACATTGATGAAGCCGCTACTTACAATAAATTAGGAACACATGACAAACGAGGCAACACTCGGAGTTACAACTCACTAGCATGATGACGACACGCTGAAAAGCGAAAACCCAACTTCTTTGCTGAGCCCAAGTTTCTACTGGCGAATTGCAGCCAGCTAAATTAAATCAGCCACGTTCATTGGCATCTCGTCAATCTGTGTACTATAGTACTGTTCGATGTCTCGTAGGATTTTGATATCATCACTTTTGACGAAATTTATTGCAACACCCTGCACATAATCCACATTAGTATATGTAGTATCACATCAGAAAGGCAAGTAGGGTTTCTTTGATTTAGAGATCCAGTGATGGAAAGAATTTTCTCTTCACCTTTCTTCCAAAACGGCCAGATCTCCCAATGCGGTGAATGTAAAGCTCACGGTTGTTAGGAAGATCATAATTAATCACCAAAGATACCTGTTAAATTAAGACAATTTATCAAACATTCCATTTTAGGCAATACGAAAAATGAAGATTAAAACTGGTTGCATCATCACGATTCACTCATAAGAGATAGCTCAGGTTTTGAAGTTGATAATAATAGCTCTGCACATAATATGCCAATCTCCAAATCTTAAGACTGCCTTTGTTAAGCAGAGAATGTTGATAGCCTACAAGCCTGCTATTTAGTAAATATAGTTGACGATAAGTAGATCATTTTAATAACTGTCATATTAAGATTTGGTGAACTAGCTATTGCAAGAGAAAAACAAGTTAATAGCATGAAACAACTTCTCATTATAAATATGCAGCCTCTAAAGTTGTGGAAGAATTGGTGGTGGTCTGAGTACCTGTTGGACATCCAATCCCCGTGCCCATACATCTGTTGTGATGAGAACCCGAGTCTGGCCAGATCTAAACTCTCCCATAATTGCATCTCGTTCCTTTTGTGGCATATCTCCGTGCATAGATGAGACAGTAAAGTTATTCTCACGCATTTTTGCAGTTAGCCAATCCACCTGTGGAAAACAAAAGAGAAACATAAGTTTGCATGAATAGTAATTGATACGCAATCAATTATGTGAGCACCACAATCACAGAAACTCTTTACATTGATTGCCTGTTCTGTTGAAGACAGGTTACTTTCTTTTAGTATACCAAGCATTTGCATGTCTTTAAAACATGAAGGATCCCCAAAATCCCATGAAATAACCTCTATTGCTTACTAAAACACTATCCAACAATACAGTACCTTATAGGTCAATGACTCAATACTCATCCTGAATGTTTTCTTTTAAAACAGTCTCTACCCACAGTATTTTGTAAGTCATATTACTGGTGGATTAATTGGGTGGGAATGAAAGAATATCAAAATCAGCAATGGAATGAGCTGTGACTTACAACACCGGCATTTTAAAACTATCACACTCCAATTCAACTATGTGAAAAAGGAAGACTAAAGTGAGCCGTATAATGAGTGTAAGAAATGTTGTCATATCCATGCAAAGAAAGAAAAGGTAACTGAAGAACAGTTACTAATATTAAGGTGATTGAGGAAGTTTCTGTAATGCAGGGTTCGAAACAAAAGCTTTATAATAATAGAATGGAAAATCTACAATCGTAACATTATCTAATGAGGAATGTCAATCCGACAAATTACCTTCCGTTTTGTGTTACAGAAGATAACAGCCTGGGTGATTGTAAGAGTATCATATAAATCACATAGAGTATCAAATTTCCACTCTTCTCTTTCTACAGCAACAAAGAATTGTTTAATGCCCTGTCACAAACAAACCATGGAAAATCAGACACAAAAAATTTAAAAGTTGTGAGATCTCATCTAGAAAGCAAACAAAGAAGGCAATTTTACTCGCAAGAGAAAAAATAAAAGCAAACACACCTCAAGAGTCAATTCATCACGCTTTACAAGGATACGAACTGGATCAGTCATGAATTTGCTTGTGATCTCCAATATCTCATTTGGAAGGGTAGCAGAGATTAACACCACCTACAGCGTGAACAGCACAAAATCAACTACCATTTAGGAAATCCACAACATACAAGATCCACATAAGCATAAGCCAGGCAACAATTTTTTTACATCAAATTAGTGCAAGTCTTTTTACTTATTTTATGGGAACAAATCTCATTAAAAAAAGAGAGCAAGCTAGGAAAAGGACAAGAAAAAATGACAAAACCATGAAGAGTGATCTTCTTATAAAACAGAAAAAGATGGTCTTTAATCCAAAGCTTTCTATAAAGAATTACAGTACTAACACAGATTGACATAAAGTGCTTGTTTCTGCAGCAAATCAAATCCTTATATTCTATTACTTCACCTAAAATAGAATAGAAGATAAATCATTAAATATATTTTTTGCTAACAACTGACTACTTCATAGCATAGTCTGCAGCCCATACTTGTAACAATGAATTTAAATACACATATGCACATAGAGATCACCTGAAGATCTGGTGGAAGATATCTGTAGACATCATATATCTGATCTTTAAACCCTCTGCTCAACATTTCATCAGACTCATCCTTGCAATATCAAAAAAGAGTAAATGTGGTAAGAACCAAATCACTATCAAATCATGATACCATGAAATGAAAATTTAATTGTAACACATAAGATTACAAAATGCCAGGCACATCAACTGACAAGAGAAAGGAACTCACCAAGATTAATAATTTGATCCCTCTAGTGCGTAAAGTTCTCCTCTTGATCATGTCACAAACTCTGCCAGGAGTGCCTGACACCACTTGAACTCCATGCTCTAGTTTTCTAATATCTTCGCCCACACTTTTGCCTCCAACACAAGCATGAGCTTGTACATTTATATAGTCACCAATTGCCAATATTACTTTCTCTGTCTGGGAAGCCAGCTCTCGCGTAGGTGACAATATTAATGCTTGGACTCTGATTTTAAGAAAACAGAAACAATATTAAAATATATCACATAACCATCACAAATTTCTGGACAATGCTGTGATAGCATTTTGTCACAATGCAATATGAAATGGCACACAAACCCAAAGAAATTGAGCAAAAAACTATATCTAACTCAATATAAAACCGTACTCTTATTTCAAAAAAATTCCAATCATCAACATAGGTTATCCGTTTTCATCACAAAGCAAGACTTACTCTGAGGACTTGGTGTCGACAATCTGGCAAACAGCAAGCGCGATCATGGAGGTCTTGCCTGTGCCGGACTGCGCCTGAGCTATGACGTCACGTCCGGAGATGATCGGTACAACCGCGCGCTGCTGAATGGCGGAAGGCTTTTCGAAGCCGTAATTGTAGATTCCTCTGAGGAGATCGTCCTTTATATCCATCTCGTCGAAGCTCAAAATCGGCTCCACGCCTTTCGAAGTCTCGAAGACGAGCTTGGAGTCGTCTTCCGCCATAGCTCGCCGCCCTCCGCCGCCGCCTCTCTGCATCGCCGTCGCCGCCGCCATATTGCCTGAGTGAAGGGCGCGAGAGTTGAAAAAGCCCTAGCTCTGATTTTCCCCCCAAAATCTATTGCTGTTGCTGTTTTGTTTAGTGGCTGGCAACGTGGAGACCGGTAATCTATATCTATAATAAATAACATAAAAGCAAATTACATTATTGTTATTTTCCCTCCTAATTATCACATTATTTCTAGTTATTTTTTCAATTTTCATCTATTATTCTATTAGTTTTTAAATAAAATATACTTTGGCTCCAAGAAATGACCATAATTTTAATTTTAATTATGAAGCCAATTTGTTGCCCCTTTTTTTCGTATATCAATTTATTTACAATCTCTCAACCAGGGGGCTTAGCCCACTGACCATCGGGTTCCTCCCTTAATGGAAGACCTGAGTTCGATTTCCTTTGAGAATGAATTATGGAGTTATAAGGAGACATGGTGAAGTAATCTAGGAATATTTGGTGTTTGGTGAACTAACTACTAACCACTAATTTTATCCGATAAACAAAAAATCATTTACAATCTCTCTCACAATTCTTTTGTGTAAACTATATTTCTGTATTTTATTTTTAATCAGTTCATTTGCAATCTATAAGTACATAAAATCCAAGTAGTCTGTAAAATTACATTAGTGTTATTTTTTCTCCTAAATTATCACATCATCTATATAGTTATTTTTATCTACTAGTATTATTTTTTTCAATAAAAGATACTTTGGCTCCAACCAAGTAACAGCCAAGCTTTGGCCCCAAGAATGACCAGATTTTAGTTTTAATTATGAAACCAATTTGTTGGCCATTGTTTTACATATGTCAATTCATTTATAATCTCTCTCACAATTTTTTGTGTAAACTATATTTCTATATTTTATTTTCAATCAATTCATTTGCAATCTCTCACAATTTTTTTACGTGTAAACTTGCTCTCTATCTTCTATTCTCAAGCTTTATCTTCAAATTTAATGTATTAAGAAACTACTAGGTTCAGTTTCAATTATAGTTATAGGTATTTAGCCATTCATTATTCTTTTTATAAACCTTTTGTGCTGATTTTGGAAAACCTTTATCCTATTTTTTTTATTACATATTCTTCTCATTTTAGCAATTTTTATTTTTCGGATCTTTAGGGGGTGTCTTTCTTTATTTTCTTTATTTATTCTCTTTTGGGACTTTTATCTATAATAAATAAATATATATAAAGCCATGTAGTCTGCAAATTTACACTAGTGCATCTTTCCTCAAAATGATCTCTTAAATAAAAGATACTTTGGCTCCAAGTAATAGCCAAACATTGGCTCCAAGAAATGACCAAATTTAAATTCTAATTATGAAGTTAATTTGTTGGCCATTTTTCTTTATAAATATCAATTCATTTACAATCTCTCTCACAATTTCTTTGTGTAAACTATATATCTACATTTTATTTTTTTATCGATTTATTTGCAATTTTTCACAATTCTTTACTCAAGTAGTCTTTGTCTTCAACCTTCATCCATTAAAAAACAATTAGATTGAGTTTCAATTGTAGAGCATTTAGCTCTTTCTTCTTTTTATGGACCTTTTCTGTTGATTTCGGACAACCTTTTTCCTATTTTCTATTACATATTTTTCACATTTTTAGCAATTTTTCGGATCATTGTGTTGTCTTTATTTATTTTCTTCACCTTCAACCTCCATTTCTTCTCTTTTGGAACTTTTTGGCCAATTTAGCAATTTTATATTATATATTCATATTTTTCTTGAAAATAGCTTCAGACTTCAATGATGTGCATCTTCAAATCTCAAAATTATCAAATTAAATGTGGGTGGTACATTCATCTAAAAAAAATGTGCATTATTAATTACCATGCACTAATCATTCACTCCCATACTAATTATATTTATTTTTCTATCACAACTAATTTAATCTTTATAGCTGGGGTCCAAAAATAATAAGAGTAACAGTGATATAAAACTAAAATACATAAAATAAAATTATAAACTTCTGTGAGCTAATATATATTTTGAAAAATACATAGGTCAAATCATAATTTGTCTATGGATACGTTGAATTTATTTAAAGAAAATGTGCACCTCATATTGAAAAAATAAAAATTGGGAAAGTAGATTTTATGCAAATCAAAATTCATTTAGTTATCCTATCGATATACCTCTTTTGCATAAGATAAATAAATTTGAAACTTATTATACAATGATCCATCTTTCTTTACTTAAAAATTAAAATATTCATTATAAAATTGAACTAATCATTATTATAATATTTATGAGTTTACAACAAACGATTGACCTTGTGTAGCAAATGTGTGAGCTTCACTTATAGACAGTTGATGTGGATTTACTTAAATTATTAAACGTGGAAAAAGTTATGCTAGGATCATTATTTTATTCAAACTAATTAAACACACACCATTAGATATGAGCAATATGGATCTTTGGTTCTTAGAAACGGTGAAGGAATGCATTATTAAAGTGACCGTGGCAATTCATAAAAATAGGCGCAACAATTTTGCATTATATTATAATATTTTTTTAGAATCATTAATATTTGATCTCAGTTAACCGATCAAATTAACACACAATCAGTACAATACTTCTGGAATCAAATAAAATTAGCTTGATTAAAAGTCACAAGATTCCAGTTAATTCCAGTTACAATGCAAGACTAATTTTTTCTCTGAATAAATAAATAAATCGGTTAAAAAAGTATCATCTATTTTCATGCTTCATCATCACTGCTCTCTATAACAACTAGTGTCTCTTTGCTTTTCTTAGGAGAAGGCTCATCCTCATTACTCTCATTCTTGGACTCGTAGGATTTGATTTCTTCCAAAATCTTTTCACCGTATTTCTCAGCTTTCACCTTCCCAATCATCTTCTCCAACTGCAAAATGCAAATAACAAACCAGCAATGTGAGTTTCAGAAGCAATCGAGGCGCAACGAGATTTACAGCAATATACCCGTTGTTGGGGGATTTCACGCGAAACTGTAGCAAACACACGGAAGCACAGTAGACAAAGAAATACGAAAACGTAGTAGTTAGCGAGCGCACCTCTTCCATTGATTTTGGCTTCTTGTCGCTCAACACGCTGATTTGCTGAGTGGATAGTACCGAGTGGGGGAAAATCCCTCCATCAAGCGAAGCAAGCTCCTTTCGCAGCTCATCAAGCTTGAATATCAACCCACTAAATCTGCTGCGCTTGTTAGATTTCAACTTAGTCGAGCTGCTTTTATGTCCACTACGAATTTCAAGCTTAACTGTTTTCTTCCCTGCAAGTCACACGAAAAGATAACACACTTGAATCAACTGCATCATGTGCTACCAAATTTCTTTCATGCAAAGGTGATGTGTAGTTGTATATCCAGCATCTGTTTACACACATTTTCTGAATTTGGTTCGCCTACTTTATGCTGAGGTATAGACGAGAATGCTTTGCTTTAAGGTAGAAAAGGAATGCAGAAAACTATTGGATTTTGATGATAAGACGATTAAAGGCAACTGAATAGGTACTAAGCATCCTTACCATGCAATACTTGCTTTGCCAAAGGTCCCACTGTCACATATGCATTAGTGGTATATGGAGTGTGCTGGAATTCTTCTTTCTGCAATAGAAGAGCAGATCATTATGGGGAAACTACAGAAGTGCTCATTGACTCTTACTTAGAAGGTAACGCAAGAAGACATATGTATGATCTGACAAACTCAGCCAAAATTGGAGAAAACCTTTCCTTCTGTGATTAATAGTGGTTTATTTATTTCACCAGTGCATCACCCGAACTATCCAGTTTATTCATGCATATTCCTTTAGGGAGCATTTACTTTGAGTGATAAGATAGATTGATAAAACATAGGATTGAGTATATGAAGGATAAGATTATCAAACAAGTTCAAAATCAAGTAATCCATCATCAGTCCATCAAAATAAATGGTAGATTGGTGTGGCTTATTTTTATCTATGCATCCTAGCACTCAAAGTAAACGCCCCCTTAGTCTATTATTTGCCAAAAAATCACAGGTCAAAGATGACAACAGGACATACTTGCTGACCGCCCTTTGCTGATTTAAGAGGTCATAGACAATGATAAAATATATATTGAAGATCAAATATCAAAGGCTATTCATAGGGGTAGGAAATGTGATTAAAGAAAGAACGGGAGCTGGAACTCAAAATCTTACCAAAACACGGTCCACTACTAGTTGAACTATTAGTTGTTCCATTTCTTCCTTCTTTAGCACGGGATCTGCATGAATTCGAAGAAATTCAGAGTGGTGTAGGTTTCTGGACCTATGAATCAAAGTATCAAACAAGAATAACAAGGTACATGACAGGGAAAAAATACCATTTGGACTTGCATTTTCACCTTTCCCCAGACCAATAGATCTTTCATGGACTTAGATTTTTTTATATGTGTATGCACAAATCATCCGCTGAAGATGTTTATATAGGTCAAAAGACCAAAAAAA
Organism: Salvia sclarea; assembly: GCA_036873715.1. Taxonomy (NCBI): domain Eukaryota; kingdom Viridiplantae; phylum Streptophyta; class Magnoliopsida; order Lamiales; family Lamiaceae; genus Salvia; species Salvia sclarea. The sequence continues at coordinate 1,824,362 of JAYJMF010000028.1, forward strand.
AGTGTTGTTTGTATAGAAGGCAAACCAGTCTAAGCACTTAATCAAATATTCAATAAATAAGTTTTCCTACCGGTAAAAATCTTAGGCAATATTTATTTATCTTCCCAGATACTTCTTCTTTCTCAATATTTCCCTAGAAAGAAATAACATATTTCGCAATACAATTTATACTAACACTACCAAACTCCCACTACATCATATCAATTTTTTCTTAAATTACTTCCAGAAATTCCCAAAAAAAGCCTAGCGATTTTTCGGGTTATCATGGAACAAGTTGAGAAGCTCCACCAATATGAGAAATCTTAATATTTAAACTATTGATTACCTTTTCAATTCTAAAACTTACATATTAAAATAGACTTATAAAATGACAAAAATTCATTACATCCAAAATTGAGAACAAAAGAAGCAATTAGCAACTTTGCATGGTCAAGGAAATGAGGGCAACTCATCTAGACCATGAGAAGGAACGTTATACATTAAAACTATAAGCAGAAGAACATACCCATATCCTTGTTCCCGGTCTTCATCTTGTCAACTAATTGCAACATCGTTACCCTTTGGTCTTTCTCTAGTATTTCTTGCAACATTGAGACTACAAATTTTGCATGATCTGCAGATCATATAATTATTAGAATATAACTTAAATCACATCTGATAGTGTTCAAATGAATGGCTTTAGACCATTATTAGGTTAGTTATCCTGTTTGCAAGGTAACCAGAGCCCAAAGAGGAAATAGGAAATTCAGTTTTCTTATGTTGCATTGAATTTGTTTACTATAATACTATCCACAAGTTAATTATTCTCAGCTTAAACTACTGAATCAGGAAGTAATAGTCTTTTTATTCATAAAATCATATGAAAGTACCAGATACATCCAGCTCCTTGATCTCATTATTGGAGGCACAATTATCACACATACCTAAGAAGAAACAATAGAAACTTAGATGGGCACTTCTGCATGCAAAAGCAATTGATATGTAGATAGCATAGATAGCACATAACAGCAGCTAACACCAAGTTATACCATTGCAATCCCGTAAAGGCTCCGCAAAATGCTTAAAGATAGCTCCCCGCCGGCATTGCCGTTTAGACTGTAGAAAAGAGACGAAATCTAAAACAATAATTGCGAACTTCCAGAAAGCAGATAAGCTAGTCTATGAAGGTTTTGGAAGTCTACATTTCTCTAAACCTATATATACAACAAATTAAAGAATTTCCAAATAAGCACTTCACTGACCAATTTATTGTCATGCTATAGATATTTAAAACATAGGAATGAGTAATGAAGCTAATCAACTTAAAGGATAATCTAAACCTTTTCTAATCTCAGTTTCTGATAGAAGATGTTTTACCAGACAATAACGCACAATGTCATACAGATTCTGCAACCCTGCATTTTCATAGAAGACCATTGAGCTCTGCAGAAAAACTTTTAACATAAGATCATAATGCTGGGGATATATGAGTAAAATCAACAATTCAGTAACTAAATTACCTGTCTAGGAACATCAGCTGGCCTAAAGTACAGCAAGCACTCAGAAGGAAGCCCATCTCTTCCTGCTCGACCACTCTCCTGTAATAGAAGAAAATTAGGCTCTCCAGTAATACGAACAAAAGGAAGACCAGAAAGGGAAAACTAAATTCACTCAACACAAACCTGGTAATATGTCTCCATTGATTTGCTTAAGCTGTGATGAACAACAAACCTGACTACAACCAGTATGTTAGTTAAACATTACATGAAAGGCAAATCTTTTAGTTACCATCCATGTTTAAAGGCCAGTAATTACATAACTTGCATTGCCATATTTTATGCTGTTTGAAAACTCAAAACTTATCAGCAAATAAAATTTTCTTTTACAGATTTGAAATGCTATATGGACCAGCAAATAACTTTTTTAAACACATTCAATTATTCACTACATCAATGGGGGTAGCTAGAAGCTTGAGTTACTAGACTTTGATCTCCATTGCTCTTTCTTGAAGTGAATGAATCTAAGGCTTAATAACAGCGCAAGGAAAATAGCCATTTTATATACTAAAATATAGTCGTACGATCCAAGCTAGTCTCCAACGTACAGCAGGATAACAAATTGAATATAAAATACTAACCATCTGGCTTGTTGATTCCCATTCCAAAAGCTACCTGCAATACATGGAAGACCAAATTGGTTGTGCTTCACAACACAAATATTGAAGTAAGAAGATAATTGAACGCACCGTGCCAACAATGACTTGTAACTTGCTGTTACTCCACCTATGGTATCATATCACAAAGATAAACCAGTTATGGTATCATATCACAAAGATAAACCAGTTAGGACAATCATATCAAACAGATAAGCATCAGAGTAATCAGAATTGACAAATAGTGTTAGCGTGTCTGCGTTTATCATAGAGTCTTTTTATTAAGTTGTTATTTCTGTTGTTTCTTTTAAGAGTTATTCCCTCCGTCTCTTTTCAAATTGCACAACTTCCTTATTGGGTTGTCTCATTCCAAATGGCACATTCCATAAATGAGTTGATTTTAAGGCTCAACTATTGGTTAGACATGTGGGGCCCATATACTTTCCACTACTTTATGGAGTGTTTCTTAATCCTTGTGCAAATAGTGTTGTGCCATTTGTAGTGAGACGGAGGGAGTATTATTTAAGTATTAAAGTATTTTAGTTGGGTCAGTTTTCATTAGGGCTTTTGCATGGGCTTTACTAGGGTTTAATTAGGGTTCAGTCAGTTTCTTATTTATAGGACTTTGTTCCCTGCGTTCTTTCATATTGAGAAATATAATTTTGAGTTCAGCTTTTACACTGTGGCCTTTTCGGAGGAGTGGCCTCTTCGGAGGTGAGTTCTGTTATTTTAGTGTTCTTCGTTAGTTTCATCTTCTCGATCACCTTACTCTATCAAATAGTTTCAAAAACCATAGCCCAAAAGAGCGTATAACGCACATTTCAATAACAAACCAAATATTCTATTACAGCTAGGGTTTTCTTCGTGAGAATAGTCATGTTCGATACTGTATAAACGCCATCATGTTGTACACTAGTGGTAAGTCCATTAAATGCAAACTAAAGTAGAGCAACTTAAGGCCTCGGGGAAGGTATACTCTGATGCCATAAGAACTCACTAAAGACTCCTGATTCAAAATCCGGAAAGCACTAGTTCATTTCCTATATAATCTAAACCATCTATGTTATTAAGAAGCACTTCTTCATTTTGTTGCTGCACCGGATTAACCAAATGGAGAATGTCAATTTGAACAATAATATATATTTTCCCAACCTAAGTTTTCTTAGGCCTAGCAGCAGAACTTCATCAGCTCAATACAAATGGCATCATCAATTAGCATTCTTAAAAGTATCATTCCCTACATGAAGAAGAAAATTGAAAATTAGTACCTCATATGAACTTTCTCGCGAGCATGGACATCCATATCTGCATGATAATAATCAGCTGTAATTCCCCTCTCACGCAATTCTTTCGCAACCTATAATTTCTGGATGGTTATAAGCTACAGAATCAACAACTAAACGGCATAAAGAGGAAACATATTTAGCGAAATGCCAAAATCAAGTTATCCAACCATCATTTTATCCCAGCCTGGTTAGATATGGCATGTTAGATCAAGTTACAGAACACAGCTTCTAAATTATTTAACATCCTTTCAGTACAGAAAAACATATGCACAAACTGCTACCGAAAAATGACCAATCTTCATCTCAAATAATAGAAGACAGGAACCAAGGAAACTTATTGATCAAAATCTAGTTCCTATAACACAAAGAGATTCAGAAGGCAGCAAATCAAACAACACCAACAAAAAAAGTTATAAATCCCAATGAGTGCCTCCATTAACGCGCCCCAACCATCCTGTTCAGAAACCTAGAGACCGGTCTTCTAGTTAAAAGATTAATGTCATCACCAAGCAGGTTAGAGAAGGACACAAGCAAACCCTCATTCCTTAGATGTAACATGAGCAAACGATCGGCCAGCATACAAAAGAAATTGCATACCTGTTCACACTCTTTTCGAGAAAAGCAATAAACTATCCCAGATTCCTTATTTGGGTATGATGTTTGTATGAATTCAGCTATTTCATCAACCACTGACTTTGCAAGAGATGATTTTTCTCGTACCTGTATTTTAAATAATGACAGGCTAATAATTCAACATTTAATCCAAATCACCTAAATATAGGAGGGAAGAAAGAATGAAAGCAATACCATGTAATGGAGATTGGGCCTGTTAACCGAGCTAACAAACTTGACACATTTTGGAATATGTAGCATATCAATCAGATCTTCTTGTACTTTCTTCGTTGCAGTGGCCTTGAAACAAGAAAATGAACCACAGAGCCATCAATTATATAAAATTAATACTTCCAAGTTTAATTGGGAAAGTTATGCATCAACCAAATAAAGAACAGGACATACAGTCAAAGCAACCATGGGAACATCAGGAAACTGAGTCTTTAAAATACCAAGATTCCTGTAGTCTGGACGAAAATCATGACCCCATTGACTACAGCAATGTGCCTCCTGGAATAAGAAAAATATGTACCACCAGATATCAGCAAGCAATTAACTTATAATGTAGCCCCTCCAGATAAGGGCTGCAATTAGAGTGAATGTCACATTTATTACAAAACAATAATACAAGAAGTACAATGAAGAGTCAAAAGTGCATACGATTTGTATGGAGAAGGTCATAATTTAAAAATTGTTAGCTAAGTCCAAATACTAAGTTCTCACGTATGTGTTACCTAAGTCCAATATTGTTTTCTCATCCAATATTATTGGGGCAGAGCATGATTCTGCTCTTCAGATACTTTCTGATGGACAATCTTCCAGTTTCCCAACATTAAACATTACTTTTCCAACTCTCAAGTGGCTTATTGTTAATCTCACAGGAATTATATTTGTCCAATTTTCAGATCAGGAATATTTGAAATGATGCTCAAAGGTAACCATTTGAGTCTTGCCACCAACACCTGAATCTGAAATCAAACTCAAATAACAGGAGCCCTAAATAACACAAATGAGAACTTTAAACAAGATTGCCGTCTGCAGCTCTGGGATATATAAATCAATCCCCCCACCACAACAAACACACACACACAAATAAGAAATGAAAAGAAAAAAAATACTGAACACATCAACATGGGGGAAAGAGCTGCATCAGTTGTTCCAAGGAGAGTTCAAATATCCGCCGTACATAAACTTACATCAATAGAAATCAGAGAGAGACGACCAGCATGATGACACTTCTCCAATTTTGACATAAATCGCTTGCTTTTTGAAATCTTTTCTGGAGTGACGTACAATATTTTCAGCTCGCCTTCCCCCTTTTCTAGAGCTTTATAAATGAACTTCTCATCCTCCTTGTTGGTTGTTGATGTCAACATGAAAGCTTTGATACCCAGAGCAGCCAGACCCATTACCTGAAGCAATGCCAATGATTAAAATCAGTATTGCTAGTCCCTTGCTCCAAGCAATTTCAAAAATAACCATTGAACAAAATCAACCTGGTCCTGGATAAGTGACAGCAAAGGACTGACAACAAGAGCCACTCCATCTCTGAGGACTGCTGGAAGTTGGTAGCACAAGCTCTTGCCGCCCCCAGCTGCCATGATAACTAAAACATCCCTTCGACTCATGATTGCATTTAAGATCTGTTTTTAGGAGACCATAAAGTTTGACAAGCAATAATACTGAATAAGTTTAAATAAACTAGCAGCTTGTGAATAAAGATACAATTGTTTTTTATGTAACTGAATGACTATAAATGGTATGAATGCTGCAGTATGTATATATGTCTTGAAGCCTAAGTTGGAACAAGAACCAGCAGATATCACTCTCCATTGCATTTTTTGATTATCAAAATTGCTCTCTGATTCTGAATCCAAGGATTCAATAGACAGGAAAATATAACTGAAATCAACGAAACTATAAAGAAAGAAAGCAAAAAACAATGCACGTGGATTATCGTCTGTAGGAAGATAACAGTCTGAAAAACATATTTAGATAGGGTTCACCAACCTCTCGCTGATTTGCACGATATGCAGATATTCCGAAGACATTTAGCCTAACATCATCAGCTTGAGAATCCCATTCAAATGGCCCAGACCAGTTCTCCACAGAAACAGAAGCTTCATCTCCTCCATGTTTTCTCGATGACTCATTGTGTTCCAGCAGCGCTTTAAGTTCGGATTGTCTCTCGTGCAGATTTTCTTGTTGTTCGAGCAGCGCCTTTATTTGCTCTGGGCAACGGCATAACATTTAGAAACTTAGAATCACCAACTATATTATTGATACTGACTTAATTCAAAAAATCTAAGTGCATTTAGCAACATTAGCTTATGGTATTTGGCTTGGTAAAGCAGAATAACCACCAAATATAACAGAGACAGAGAGAAAGTTCATGGTGCATGTGCATAAAGATACAAGTTTTTCAAATTTTTGAGATATATCGTTCTATAATCCAACATGTTTGCAAGACTATAAGAAGACGCAGTTGATGGTACGATCAAAATTGATTATCGGAGGATATCACATTTCAGTAAACTGATTCAACACAACTATTTTAACCATGTAAAAATAACAGTAAATATAAAAATGGCTTAAACTGCCTAAAAACAAGAGAACAACGTATTTTCAACGAAATGATCAAAGAAAAACATTGAATGAAAATCTAAACGGAAAAATACCTTGAACATCCTGAAGCTCCATTTCAACGCCGAGAAGCTCCGTTAAAATTTCTTCTGTTGTTCCCATTTTACTGTTTCCTTCTTTTCACTTCTAATTTTCGATCAAGTTAACCAAGCTCTCAAGACACACCGAAAATCAAAAGAATTCTCTGCGAAATTTGTGCTCTTGTATTTTCTGCTGAAGAAAAAGAGGTGAAATTGAAGAACATAATGCTTATTGGGCCCTCCAATTCGAATCCTCAGCGTCGGCCCAAAAACATCTAGGAATGATTATTGAATTCTAAAATTTATATATTTGAGTTCCATTTGATTTTGTTTTTGAGAAGGTAGTTTGATTTTTATTTAAAATTGTATATTATGTTTACGAACGTCGATGGAGCCAAGAAAAATTTTAGCTCCGAAATGTTGTTTCAGTGATTAAGTTTCATAATTGTGTCAAATAATAAAGGGATAAATGTCAATTAAATCACCAACTTTACCCAAAATTGTAATTATAACACGACTTATAAATCTTGGCAATTAAATACATGAATTTTTGTTTTTATTGCAATTAGAAATCATGTCGATTTTCCAGCGAACGGAAATGACATGACGTCTTTCTAATCCTACGTGGCTTTACTAAGTTGCATGTCATCTTCCAGCTGTAAAAAAAAATACCAAATAAATCATCAATTTTACCCAAAAGTGCAATTATAACACGAACTTTTGAATCTTGACAATTAAATACATACACTTTCAATTTTTTTTGCAACTAGAACTCAAAAACCTATATAACATTGATATTCTCTCTCTTATTGATTATTGGGGACTATAATCTAAATAATAGAGCTCTTGGTATTATTGATTTACAACATTAGATAACATGTAGTTTTCATTAAACAAATATCATTCGTAAATCCAATAAAATTGGAAGACTAATTCACAAAATATATAATAACAGTTGATATGTTTTCAAGAATTACCTAAAAAATATATAACCATATGATATATGCTAAATTACGAAATATGAGTTGCCAAAAACAAAATTGTATCAACCATAGATATATATGTAGCATATGTACTAGTTTGAAGTTGAAGTTTGAAGTTATATAAGTTTTTGACTTCTAGTTGGAAAAATGTTGAAAGTGTATGTATTTAATTGCCAAGATTTAGAAGTTCGTGTTGTAATTGCATTTTTAGTAGAGTTGATGATTTATTTGGCATATTTTTTTATAGCTGGAAGATGACGTGAATTTGACGTGTCACTTAGTAAAGCTACGTAGGATTAGAAAGACGACATGTCATTTTTCTGTTCCCCGGAAAATCGCCCGAGTTCTAATTGCAAAAAAAAGAGTTCGTGTATTTAATTGCCAAGATTTATAAATCGTGTTATAATTGCAATATTGGGTAAAATTGGTAATTTAAATGGTATTTATCCAAATAATAAATATATTATTTGGTATTGTTTAAACAAATGAATTAGGGATCTCAATAGTCTATAGACGTTCGTTTGTCAATGATCCATATTGATTCCTAATTTGATATTTTGTTCTCTTTAACTGCATGCACTAGATTTAGTATGTATGTTAATAAAATCTCCTTCAGAGATAATATTTGATTCGTCCCATAACTTGTTTGTTTTATTTTGATTCATTCTATTCCGTTGAATTTCGAAGGGTTATCGACTAATCGCTTTAAAAAAAAAATAATTTTACCTGGAAAAGTTATTCAAAACTTATGAACTCTACTATTCTACATACATAGCACATTTTTCTTAATATAACTTGTAACAAGACGCGTGTATTACCATAAAATAATTGAGATTTCATGCCGTATGTTTTATTGTATACTAGCATTTGTCTCCCGTGCTATGCACGGCAATAATTCTTCTTAAATAAAATAATAATGAGTATTCAAAAAAAT
>JAYJMF010000028.1:1833070-1868333 GCA_036873715.1 Salvia sclarea
ATTATTAATTAATTTTGTTTTACTATCAATATTATATTATATTATTTAATAAATAATTATATATTATATTTAATATTAATTATTATTATTATTATTATTATTTATCATAATATTAATTTATTTTTTTTAAAAGAAAAAAGATAAAATTAAAATAAAGTTAATCTCATGTTCATGGGGATAGCTAATCCCATGGGGATTGAGAGGAATGGCTAAACACATATTCATAGGTATCACCATTCCTACGATAATGGTGATTTCTGCTATGAAAATCCTACCAGCCGCGGGACTGAGAATGTGTGCAGGAATGCACTTTCCATTCCTGTATACCAGTCGGGCCTCTAAGGGTTAGCGAAACGAAGTCGTAATAAAACACATTGTTTTTTTTTTGGGTGATAGAATAGATGAATGAAATAATGAATATAGATAGTCTTTTATTTGGTTAAAATATAATTAATCTACCATTTATTTGAATGAAATGATTAATTTAATTAGAATTTGTTTAATCATTTGATCTTTTAAATATTTTTGTTAAATTTATGTATCACACAAACTAAACAGAGAGCAGAATGCACATATTAAGATATATTTTATTTCATGATAATGATTCTGAGCTTGAGTTGCAAGGAAGGAGGTTCTAGCCTTAACTAGCCTGCAGCCTCCACTTACTAATTAAATTAAATAATTATTTATTTATAAACATATCAATAAACCCCACTCGTCAATGCAGCTTTAGACCTGCATGCAAAAATATGAGTCTAACTCGTATAATGTATAATACTAGTAAATTAGTATTTCTCAATAATTGACAAATTTATACGTAATGCTTGGGCATTTTTGTAATAACGCATCAATAGTAAACTCTTGACAAATTTGTACATAATGGTCGAACATTTTTTAAAATATCCCTGAAAAATTATTACAATGACATTTCAACATTTTTACAATAATAATATGCCATGTGGAATATCCATATATAGACCATGGAATTTCGGGTTCATTTTCTGAATGGTTTTGTCTACCTAAAGGCCATTATATACATCTTTTTTATTTTTTATTAGAAACATAAGAAATTAATGACCCAAAAATTAAAACTTATACCCTACACTAGCCGAGACTTTGCCCAAAAACACAGCCATCACAAATTTTCTGCATGGAGACACTTCCTATAAGACAAATGAGGAAATTAAACAAAGTTTATATACATAACCAAAGATTAGAACAAACATAATTATAATTAGAAAACTCCTACTTAATTAGTAGAGTGGTTGGAGCAGTTCAAGAAAGAATGTCTTATACCCCCTCAAAACATGCCCATCATTATATACATGATTTCCTGCACAAACAAAACAACATATAAAAACCCACATAATATCACACCAAAAAAAAAAAATACTCAAAAATATATATACCACCACCACCTTAATTAATCTAATCTAATACTATCCATTAATTAATTAAAAAAAACAATAAACAAACAAACCAATTTAATTCCTTCATCTCATCTCATCTATATTAATACTTATATAATAACATGAAACTAACACACTCACCCTCCCCAAATTCCCCAAATCTCTCACACACAACACACACACTAGTGCCGAAAAATCAGAGAAATTGATGACGAAGCTCGATCCGAAATCGAAGAAGCAACAGCAGCAGCAATGGAAGCCTCTAACGGCGAGGTACTGCTGCTCCGCCGACGACCACGCGATCTTCGGGCGGACGCGGTCGTCGTCGAAGTCGAAGAATCTGACGGCATCGGCGCCGGCGCAGATGCCGTCGTTCAGGAAGCTCTCCTTCTCCGATAGCAGCCTCAGATCGACCTCCGGCAGGCTGAACGAGGATCTGGCGCAGACATTCGCCGGCGATCTGTTCGATTTCACGCTGAGCGAGCTCCGCGGCGTCACGCAGAATTTTGCCGCGCATTTCCTTCTCGGAGAAGGGGGATTTGGTAGGGTCCACAAAGGTTATTTGGAGGAAGGGATGAAACCAGGGTTGAAATCTCAGCCAACCGCGGTTAAGCTGCTCAATATCGAAGGCCTCCAAGGCCACCGCGAATGGCTCGTAAGTTTTTTTATTTAATTTATTACTTTTATTTTCGAAATCTGATTGTGCTCGAGAATTTGGTAATACTCTCGGTTTCACAATTTTTTGCATGTAGATTAGTGAATAGTCAAGGAGTTGATGAAGTTTGACTTGATATTGAAAAGAATTTTGAGAAAATTATTTTTGTATAGGTTGGGTTGAATTATTCCAGACATAGTTACGTCGTTAATTCGATTACTATATGATTGGATCGAGTGTTTTTTTTTTTTTTTATCTAATTTGTTGTGAGAGAGAGCTGGGAATATTGGCGTGCTACACTTGTTTGATTGTAATTTTTTATCAGAATATGCATTTAGCCACATGCAAAAACATTAAGCTTTCGTCTTCTAATGCGATTGTTTCTATCTTGATTAAATATTGATGAATGATAGTTTTGTGCATTCAACTAACAATTATGAATGTGTTTTTGAAGGCTGAGGTGATATTTCTGGGGCAGTTGAGGCATCCGAATTTGGTTAAGTTGATTGGCTATTGCTGTGAAGATGAAGAGAGGCTTCTTGTATATGAGTTCATGCCACGTGGCAGCTTGGAAAATCATCTCTTCAAAAGTAACAAACCTGCTCTTTTTTTTTTTAACATACAAACATACTTTCTCGTTTCATATCTCTATTTCTCATTAAATTTTGTTTGCCAGTGTTATAACACATGATTAGCTAAACTAAGTGCAATACTCATTATTTAATTGTGTATCAAAAAAGATCATTATACTTGTCCAAACAAAAATGTGCGTAATTAATGTAATTTACCCGATATTAAAGTTCCACGTAATTCAAATACTCACATTTTTCAAATTTGCTCAATGAGTTGTTGCTTTATGATTTGAATTAATTTTTACATATGAGTTGAATGTAAAATTGAATTTATTTGCTTTTTTGCAATTTGTCGCTATGAATAGGAATGTCGGTTTGCTTGCCATGGGCAACAAGATTGAAGATTGCAATAGGTGCAGCCAAAGGCCTTGCTTTTCTACACGGTGCTGAAAAACCAGTCATTTATCGTGACTTTAAGGCCTCCAATATTTTACTAGATTCGGTACTCATTTACTTCACAATTTAGTAATTTTTGTAATAGAAAAAACCTACAAATAATTATTGATATTTACATTATATTTTCGTAGGAATTCAACGCGAAATTATCTGATTTCGGACTAGCAAAAATGGGACCAGAAGGTTCAAACACTCACGTCACCACTCGTGTGATGGGAACCTATGGCTACGCCGCTCCCGAATACGTCAACACCGGTAAATTTTAATTTTTTAAACAATCAAGAGCCTAAAATGAAAATAATTTGTATTACATATTTGACATCATAAAATTGATGCAGGTCACCTAACCACAAAGAGCGACATATACAGTTTTGGAGTGGTTCTGCTAGAACTCCTAACGGGGAGGCGGGCCATGGACAGGAGCCGGGCCGAGAGCGAGCAAAGCCTGGTGGATTGGTCCCGGCCCTATTTGATGAGCAGCCGAAGAATGCGCCTGATAATGGACCCGAGATTCGTGGGCCAGTACTCCATCAAGGGGGCCAGGGAAATGGGCCTTTTGGCCCAACAATGCGTGAGCTTGAACCCGAAAGATAGGCCCAAAATGCCGGCGATCATCGAAACGCTCGAAAACATTCAACATTTGAGGGATATGGCGATTACAAATGGGCAGTGGCCCATTACTCCTAAAAACAACAGAAGTGATGCCTCCATTGCTAAAGGGAGGAGGCAGAATAGCTTTGGCTTTAGAAGTGCTGCCGTCGCCGCCAGCCCAAGAACCAAATAAATTGTTTAATTAATATTATATATGTGTATGTACGTGTATATGATAAATGTTTTTGTTCAAAAAAACTAAGGCATGCTTGAATTGCCGATGTAGTTATCTGGATGTGAATTATATGATATATATAAATGTGTAAGCCTTTTTTAAGTGGCAATTTTCTTCTAGGTATGTATAGTCATTTTTGGTTTGGGAAAGAAGATAAAAGTCTTTAGTGGAATATATTTGCTGTGTTTACAAAAATGTATTTATTTCCATCCACCTGAGTCACCATTGCAGCATAGTTGTTGAGGTAGTTAAAGTTGTTTTGGATAGGTTTCAAACGTGGGTTAGGATACTCTGTTGTTAATATAAGTTTCAACACTTCTATGTTGGGATTAATATAGAAAATGTTTCAGATCATATCATAATATGATCTACTTTTTTCATATTTGAGTTATCATTAGGGGGTAACCACTAACTTGTATCATTAGGGTTTATTAATAGTTCTAATTTTCAGAAACTAATAATCTACGTTAGTATAGGTACTACTTTTAATTTGTAAATAACTTTTCTATATCTGTTATTGAATTTTGTAAATAATGCAAGCAGAGGAGAGAGAAATAGAAGCGAAGAAACAACAAAACGACACAGTTTCACAATGTCGAGATGCACATAGCAGAGGATCCTTCCCGTTCAAAAACCTTCTTAACCTCTCATTTGCCAATTATTGTTAACAACTAATAGTCGCAAGAGAGGTAATGTTTTTGTCTCAATCAAGAAATTTGGAATTCATCTTCTGCTCCGAGGCCCTAATCATGGCTCGAGCATCACGAGAGCGAGCATTATACGTCTCGTCTCTATAAATCGTAGTAGGCAGCATTACTAAGACATAAGGAGCAATAAAAACTAAATTTCGTAGCACGAATAAAAGAGACTTATGGTAGAAAATTTTCCTAGCATGAAGAAGGGAATTATGCAGGTTTCCTAGCACAAAAGCCACCGCCACCACTACTCAGAATAAGGAGAAGAATAGTGAAAAACCATTAGAACTAGAAATATATAAGCAGCACAAAATTTCGAAATGATGGAGGGTGAAGTATGAAGCTCTTTCTGGGTAGTCTATTTTTCAAAGATTATCCATGGATTAACAGTAAGGCTAATTAATTGTCTCATCTTACAAAAAGTACTAACATCATATGTATCTCCATATCCTTGAATCTGTTTTGTCCAAAACTTAACCGTCACATGACAAACATACTCTCGCAAATCTATGCATTGCTACTGTGAGAAACGAAAATCTTCAGTTTCCCACATATTTCGGGTCGGCTGTCACGTAGTGGTAAGCAATCACCAGGATAAATATGAAAATACCTAGAAAGTTGGCAAAGAAGCCCAGGTCTTGATCATCAATCATCTGTTACAAAAGATAGAAAAACAGTAACACTGTGTCAGATTTAATACATAACTGAACAAGATCCCTTACTGTTAATTACAATTTGTAGGAGCAGCAAGACACAACCTTCATAGAAAATACACAATTCAATTGCTTAATGTCCATTTGTTTCGATTCATTCACGAGTTACGAATGGCTTAACTTTCATTCTTATAGTCTGTATACTCATCTGTGGTTAATTTTCATTTTCATGAATCCTATTTTCCACATTCCTTCAAGATGCATAAAATGTACAACATTTTCCAGTTACTTTACGACAAGCGTCTACATTCATCTAACAAAAGGTACCAATTATTCTTAAGACATCAGCAGCCTTCCCAGAACAAACTAGTATCACTCACTTAATACTCATTCACATTGACCAATTCATGGAGTAAAAAGCATAAAACAAAATCCAGTTTTTCTTATGAGAAATCAAACAACTTCAGAAGTCAAGCTTTTAAAGATAAGGAGGTACAGGATCAGAACTAAACACACACACACAAACCCTCAATGTTACCAAAGAAAATTACTCAGGAGACACTAAATGGCATATGTAACCAAAATTCTTATCTCTCATCCATATTCTACAAAATTATTTATGTTCACACATTACAATGTGAAGTCGAATCAATAAATATTTGTTTCCTTAAATTATCTTTGTGCTACATGCCTAAATCTACTCCTTGAATTATTTATGTTTTCTTTGCTCAAATAAGAATGTGGACATTGTGCCTTTTCCCCTTTCATCATCAAATTCTGATATTCCAACACAGCATTCACCAATTGTACCAAAACCCTGGGTTTCTACGCAATCTTGATTACCAAAATTATTTTCCAAAGCAATTCCACGAGTCAATGGATCGGTGAATCGATAGGCAAAAATGGCAAATCAACGAAAAAAGCTCAAAAACATCATAGCAAACAAGAACAACACATAATACTAAATTCAATTTTTAGATCAAGAAAGTGCAACTAAATGACAATATCTCCTTGCAATCATGAATGTGAGCTTTTGAAATCGAAATTCAGAAAGAATTGAGAAATGGAAAGCGAGAAACCAGGATCTTACTTTGGGAATCGGAGAGGAATTGCAGAACCGGCGGCGAAGCTCAGATCTGTAGAGCTGCAGACTGTAATCGAAAAACTACCGAATTCTCTGCTACTCGATGACTCAATGCTGTGAACTCTTATGTAATCAGCGCAAAACGCTGCGTTTCACAATTTTGGCCTAAAACCGTATACGATGTCGTTTTCGTTTTGGTATATTGGAGAAAAATATAACAGCGGTTATTGTCATTTAAAACATCACAATCACTTTTTATTTAATTTATAACTCCGACGTAATTTTTTAAAATTTTTAACAATTCCCAATCTTTTGATTTTGTAATTACTTTAATTCCATTATTTTGTCTAATACCTTGGATAATTAAAACTTATTATAAGTGCATAATTTGTAAACTTAGTAATAATTCTCACACTTAGCAATAGTCCTCGAACTTATACTTCCCATTCAACTTTTATCCAAAATTAAAATGATTGTATAGATAGTATTGTATTGTGTTTTGACATTTGGGAAAGACTTGGCCATAGCAATCAAATTCGTCAGTTCTTTTTCCATTTTATTCCAGTAATATCGTTGGTATTTTCTAAAGAACGACCTTGGTAAGACCAAAAATATAATCAATCATTTGAAACTAAAACTTGAGATCACACTCTAGAAATTGAATCAAGATTTAACTTAGAGCTAAAGCTGCAAAAACCCCATATTTAAAGACAAGCATGAGCCTGTCACCTTTTTTCCATTATTTATCATTTTGAGCCTTTTGGTTACTTAATAAAAACTCAAAATAGAATCTGAAGATCAAAATTGAAGGTACGAACAACCAAAAAGTAAAGAATCGAAAAAAGAAGAAGAAAAGAGATAACCGAGAAATCCACCACTACTCTACATAGCCAAATAAAACTCTATGCCTCAACTTCAAACTCTGCTCCAATGGGAAGGTGATCACTGGGATGGAAATAATTCGGCAACCCGCCGCTAACGTCGGGTGATTCTCCTACCGGAAGCTCAAGATAGGTAACTGGTTTTATACCTTGATTTGGGGAGAAGAAGATGTAGTCAAGAGTGCCCGTAAAGCCGGGAGTGCAGTTCGTGAACTCCGGCTCCCCTCCTGCGAATGCATGCAAACTCGACAATGGAATTGGCAGATCATCCACGCTCTCCGGCCCCGTACCACTCATGCCCGAGACTAGGTAATGATACACCTGGAGTAGTTGAAGCATTTTTCAGAATCAAAGAAACTAATCTTTTAGTCATATTATCTTGTTAGAACAAGTTAGGACCACACCAAATTAGGGATATATCAATCTCGATTAGGTTTATTAATCTTCAAATAGGGATTGCTAGCCTTGATTGGGTTTAGTCCCCACATGTCCTCGCATGAGATCACCTCTTTTATTTAAACTATGGAGGATAGAGCTAGCAATAAAGGATCTTAAGGAAATTGGGCATAAGTTCGTTTCTATTTTGCAATTACCAATATGATCAATGATACCTCATATGAGTAGCTAGGTGTCGTGAAAACTATTGAAAAAGAATGTGTATAAACTGACCTGATCTCCAGGGATTGAATTGAAGTCCCCCGCGACAATTATTGAGGGCGAGCAATCAAACTTTTCCGATACCAACACTTTGAATTCTGCTAGGCGCGAAAGCAAGTACTTTGCCTGTGCAAGTTTCACATCGGCCCATTCTGGATCCCTGTAGCAGATTAGTGATATTTAAGGGGTAAGAAGAACTCTTCGAAAAAAAGGAGAGTAAGAAGAAAATAATTTCATTTATTCTTTCATTGTAGCCAATCAATTAGAGACGACCTTACCAATACAAATGAGTGTTTGCAATTATAACATGGTGAACTGTAGGATTCTTAAGTCTAAAAGCAGCCATGGTTCCCACACAATCACGCTTCAATCTTACACGAGGATCATTAGGATCTCCCCGATCTGCTGGACACTCTTTCTCTGAACCTGAAAATGAAATTGCTAAGTCTCGTGGGAGATAAGGTTCCAATTAATCTCATCCTTGCACTGTTCACATGCAAATTATTATTGTAACAGACTAACAGTGATGGAAGCAACTTTGAGAAAATTACCAGCTTTTGGCTCCTCTTTATTTCCAGAGACTGGCAACTTGTTGCCAACGTCCAAGGATGAGATCTTTTCGTCTTCAACTGTAGCCACCAAATCATTGAAGTCAATTTTCTCTTCTATAACCAACTCTGCACTAATTAGAATAACCGACAAAATTATAAGATCAATGTACTAGGGGACATTGCATAAGACTTGCTAAGTTATCTCAAGACTAACTCACAAATATGCCATTACAATTATGCTCAAGTTTTTTATGTAAGATATTAAATATATGCAGAAGATCAGTTTCAGATGAATACCAATTAGTGAGGTTAATAAAAATTTGTAATGATTCGACTACAAAATCAGACGCAGATAAGTTACAAAGACTACAAAATCAGACACAGATAAGCTACAAAAAAATGCTAAAATTGCTATTTCGAGTAAGGTTAAAAAGTGAAAGGGGAGAAAAGAAGCATACTAATTCTGTTTATAGAAAATTCCGCATCCGTCTCTTTTCTTCCCGCTTCTTTGAATGTAGATACTTGAATAGCCAAGGCTTGCCATATTATTCTTATAAAATGTATCATACTCATCTACTTCCTGATATGTATGGAAAACAATTATTTAGATAAACAACAAAAACTTAGGATCGATTAGAAGATCAAAATTGTCAAATTAGTTGGAGCTATTCATTATGAAAAGAGGAAAGTGAAGGACACCTGTAGACAAAGAAAATCCGCTTCGAGACTCTTAAGAACTGTGAGAATGGCCTGTGAACGAGCCTTCCACCTACACGTGAACTTTTTAGATGTATATTCTAATAAGAGACATAAGGTTCCCCATTAAGCGAAGGATTTGATGGACCACATACTTGAGACTAGGGCCCGGTGAGTGTGGAAAAACGATGCTTTTCACGTATGCCTGAAAATTATGACAATAACTAATAAAGATAATTGTACCATCTTCCAATAGCTCAGAACAATATATGCAGAGAGAAGTAGAACAACACAAGTATGCAATGAAATTAACATTCTATAATCTCTAGTGGCACTAAATAGTTTTATGTAATATGACAGAAAGCAGAGTGCATAAGAAATGCAAAGAACAAGAGACTTCAGGAACACAATATATTTATTTTACTTTTAAGCAGTGCATATAATCCACACGGCCAGTGAAAATAGAACATAAGGCTTATTCAGTTGACTTATTGCACTGCAAAGCACTTTCAAAAGAGATCATAGTTAAAATGAATAAACGGCTACATAGAAGTGCCTCTATTCATAGCTGGTAACATAATGAGAAAATGAGAAAACATATCCTGAGAAGAAAACATCTAGAATATTACTGTTTTAATATTTCAGAGCCAACAAATGGAATCTAATATGAAACTCTTTAATAGTAACAGGAGATATGCTAACTACACTAGAAGAGTTGAATTCGAACAGACCAAATACTTGAAGTAAAGTAGCTAGCCAAACCACAGTGAGATTACAAATATATGTGCATATAAATGATTATCATTTGTCAAGTAGGATAATGGCTTAAAAGACAAAAATATTCATCATCTTCCAAGCAATAAGGATGCTCTTTCCATTTCAAATAATTTCGGCAGCTAACATCTAAAACATCCCTCCACAAATATGGAATTTCATAATGAAATTTACAAGAACCCAATGTAATTATAATAAATGACAAAAACAGAAAAAGTAGCAAATTTGAAAACGAACAGAACAAACAAGAGAATATCTATATACCTGTGCCAAAATATTATAGGATACAAGCCGGAACTTGAAGACTGTAACACCAAGCAGAAGGTAATCAGCTACGACTAATATTCAATAAACAAACTAAGAAAAACAATGATGCAAACCCATAAGGCTCCATTCTATTTGAAGGAAAATTTATCCCTAGAAAATGAAGGATAAGAAAACAAGGGAAAATTTTATCACATTTTGATGGTCCCCACTATTTTTATCTTATGTTCTCTTTGATAGAAAATGAACTTATCCCTCTTGATAATTTTATCACACCCCTCAGCCATGATAATTTTATCCAAGATTTGAGTGAAAAGGGTGGAAAAGGGCTGCCCGGGGAAAATTTTCCCTCCTGACCGAGAAATTTTATCCACCCTACAGAACATGGGAAAATGATGGAAAAGATGGAAAAATATTGCATTTCCACCATTTTCCTCAATTTTCCTTCAAAGAGAACGGAGCCTTAAGAGATATAATCATGGCCGGGGAAAAAGTCCAAAATCATTCAAACAATTCAAATTATTCAACATTTAAAGTATCACACAATAAATTTAAATATAAGCATACAATATTCTGTAGGAGCATGGCATAAAAAACGAATTAATAGATGCGAAAAAATGTGGATATAATTACCTAGAACGAGGACTACATATTTAAAAGAAAAGCACATCTAACTGTCCCAGTTTTGTGCTCTGTCGCCAGTTCCTTTATTGTAGAATGAAAGAGTGCAAAATCAAGCAATGAATCTTGTCTTTTTTTTTTAGTTTCGATATAATTGGCAACGCCATGAAACACGCCTGTACTATTTATGACAGTATGTCTTAAATGTAGGGGAATATTTTTGAAAAGTATATCCAAGAAGAAGATAAATGGTTTGTCACCTATGCTGCAGTATATTTATATATAATCTTTTTAACGTAAATAAATATATCACTCATGAAATAGAATTCATGCAATCAATTCTATAAAAGATTGAGTGGAACTACAACGGCAAAATTCTCAAACTAACGAGAGTGGGGAAGTAGGAGGTTTGAAACCTCAAACTTTCACGCAGTAGCACAGATATCGCACTATTTGAGTGTTTTCAAGGGGACAAAGAAGTCTTCATTAAAAAACCCAATACATATGCAATATTCTAAGGCTAAGTAGGTAAATATATTTCAATGTACCAATATTTATCAATTCTACAGCTAACTCTATTTCTTTTATCTAGGAATATCCAAATTATAAGAAACTATACAAATCTAACTCCGTATGATTTTTACAACTTTTGAGAATTGAATAGAATTGTGGATAATGTGATGTGGCTTAAAGGGGAAATTCAATAATCGAAAAATGTTTCCAAATTCCTCAATCAACATACATATGTTTAGGTATTGAACAAATTATTTGAGAACACGGTACACAATTTTGTTTGATTTGTCTAAATTTTACCTACTTATTTTTGTTTGAATACGTTAATCGATTTTTCATCACACAACCATACATTCACGTGATTTTTTTTTTTTTTTTTTACTTCAAAGCATCATTCCCATGAATCTTATTATATATGTTCTATAATGAACTAAAATAACATCATGATTTTGCATCGTAAACCTCTCTCAAATCGGTATCCTCGTCTCTTTAGTCGG
This sequence comes from Salvia sclarea, assembly GCA_036873715.1. Taxonomy (NCBI): domain Eukaryota; kingdom Viridiplantae; phylum Streptophyta; class Magnoliopsida; order Lamiales; family Lamiaceae; genus Salvia; species Salvia sclarea. The sequence goes on from JAYJMF010000028.1 coordinate 1,844,875, forward strand.
CAACCTCCTCTCTCCGGTCGGTTGGTGCCTCTCTCCATCCTCTCTCCAGTCGGACGACGCTCTCTCTACAATCGGTTGGTGCGGTGGTGCCTCTCTTTCCCATCGGCCGGTTTTATCTTCTCTCTAGTTGACACATTCTCTCTCTAATCGACTAATAAGATTTAAATCTAATGCATGTTGGTTGACAGATTTTTTTCACTTAATAGCATAAATTCTTTCCACCTACATGTGAATAAATAAAGTAACAGATTCCTTACAAATCTCAATTTCCATAGAAACACATCAATTTCTTTTTGACTACTTTGTGTTCAAATATAATTAAATAATAGAACGAGTATGAAGTGTAGTACGTGTTTTTAGAAATTGGATATATATTGTACATGTTTTTTGAAAGTTGAATACTTTTATATGTTTTTACTTTTCATTTTATAAATTCAATCTCAACTTATCCTCTAGTATCTCATGCTAATGGAGCATTATCTAATGAACTAAATTAATACCACCTGGGTATATTACTCGATAGTCATGCCCGGTCCGATTTACAAGTATATATGTATATTGCAATGGCCCAATCGCCAACATGAACCCAACAAAGAGTCCATTTTGTTAAAATAAAATAAAATTATACGTACATATAAAAAAAACGAAAAAGTAAAATTGGACTTGACAAAATTTGTTAAGTTTGACATGTACAAAGCGAAGCATTTTTATATGTGGAAATTGGAATCATAGATTCATAGATCCCCAATTGCCGTACAAATCCAAAATTTCCTATTTCTAGGGTTTGTTCTTGGTCCGAGTTCAACCTTACAATCAGACGCCGCCATAATCCAATTTGCCAAAACAATATGGATATGGAGATAGTCGGCCGCCACGCCTTGCTCTTCGACGACGATGCTATGGCGGCGTTCGTCAATTCCGGCGACGCCCTCGTCGAGTGGCACTCCCTCCAAATCGACCGCTACGATGTTCGCCACCTCCTCTCTGCTCCTCCTCCGTCGCGCCGCCGCAATCGCAGCTTTGAAGCTAGAACCTCCGATGACCCCTCCATTGAATTCCTAATCGATCAGGAGCGATATCTCGATCTTCCATTGGAGTCCGACCAACCAGGTATTGCATCAAATTCTCACTCTGGCATTTATGTTCATCTAGTTAATCGATTACTTGGCTCTCGCGTTTAGAAATCTGGTTTTAGCTGTAAGGACATAAGTAATTAAGTACTGCGATTGATGGAGTATTAGCTGGGTTCTGGGGTTGGGTCCTTTCGGAGCTTGGAGAGCCTTGAAATTAATGTCAACTAACTATTCTGTGAGGTTACTCAGGCGGAAGTGTGCTCCAGATAGTTGTCCGAGAGCTAATCACAGAACACTTGGTAGAAAGGTGGTGTTAAGATGCTGGAATATTGTAGTAGGGATAATATCTTTGTGACCGTTATCCTATCAGTATAAATTTTGTTATGTTAATAAGTTTTACCTTTCTTAAGCCAATTAGAAGGTTATGTTCAGGTGTTCATGCGTTCATTCACTCTTTTCCCTCAACCACATCTTAAAGAAAACTAATAGAGATTTCACCGTGTCAATTTTTGGTTTTATGGGGAACAGTTTCTAGATAGTAAAGTTGGATGCTTCCATGAATGTTTTTCATGGAGTTGGTTATGCCCGTTGTCAAGCAGTTGTTTCTTCTGGAATCTCTTATAAAACAGGTAGGAAAGATGAAGAGATGAGATAGCTATCTAGTTTGTGGTGGTAGCATACTATCTTTGCTATATGTTTCAAATTTTGCAGGGCGGATTAAACTTATGTGACTCCTTCCAGTTACAAGTAAGATTCAAGAAAGTATTTCGCATCTTCTTCAAGTTTCAAATGGTTTTGTAAGTTGTAACATTCTTTCTGGTTGTTAATGTGGCATCTAAAAAATTATATGAAATTATCTTGTATCCAGAGTACGAAGAAGAAGAAGAAGAAAAACCATCCAGCAGTAGCGGTTATCATGCAATTGCTTTCTCTTATGGCAATCCTGGCGATTCCGCTGAACAGAAGAATGCAGATGTTGAGATGGAAGCCAGTGGCTACCTCCCTCCGTTCCCTGTTCCTGGGGAAATTATCCAAAGCTTGGTAAGCTCGTTTTAAAAATTAAGCTCTGATGCTCTAGGACGAACTTGATTTCTTGCTTGCTGACTTGGTTTTCTCAGTATTGCCGTAATAATTGCCTAGGTTGTGTATGTTATCTGAGGCTCACCATGTCAGGTTTTCAGATGCTTGGAGCAGGGATGCAATTCTTGTGCTCTAAGGTTGCCGTACACAGGCACCTACTGTCCCTTTGATGTCATGGCAAAGGGCTGTGCAGGTGGGATTAGGAAAGTAGAAGTTTCTTTGAGGACTGTTACTAATTCAGATGACAAGTCATGTTTGACACAATGAGTGCCATTCCTTCAGTTTATTGTTGTTATGTTGAGATTGTGGATATCCTCACTCTTTATAATTTTAAAACTTTCAGTTTAATTTGTTGCTTGTTTTTGGTTTTCTGGAGTTGGAACTTCTTGCTGCTAATAAAGTGTGCCTTCTTTTGTCCTTTTTTTTGCCTCCTTTTTGCAGCCTCCAACTGAAAAAGTACATCAGATAATTGCAAGAACAGCCATTTTTGTGAGCAAACATGGTGGCCAGTCAGAGATCATTCTGCGGGTGAAACAAGGGGACAACCCAACATTTGGATTTTTGATGCCTGATCATCATCTTCATGCATACTTCAGATATCTTGTTGAGCACCCTGAAATTTTGCATCCTGAAATTGATGAAAAATCTCAAGACGAGAGGAAAATGGTTGGTACTGAGCTTAATGATTCTGGTAATATCGGGGGAGCTTTGTCATTGCTCGGATCTGTATATGGGTCCGGGGAGGATGAGGACGGTGATGATGCTGTTAATGCTTCTCCCTCTCGTGACACAAAAAACATGGAATCTGTGGAAACTGCTGCTAAGGATGAGTCAGTATCTGGGAAATCAATCCTATCTAAAAAGGATAAGGTTCCTGCAGTCAAGAAGAATGCTTCAATAGTAGGTTCCAAACATAAAAGTGTAAAAGGGATTAAGAAGGGAGATAATGCGGGCCTGTTTTCTGCTAAAGAAGAGAAATTAAGGAATCATGGTATTGGAGCCACTTCAAAACCAATTATAGAGCCTCCTCCTGAATTAAAAAGAATGGTTGATAAGCTTGTTGAATTTGTTATGAGAAATGGGAGGCAGTTTGAGGCTACACTACTTGAGCAAGACAGTAAGCTTGAGAGATTTCCTTTCCTTGTTTCGTCCAATCAGTATCACCCCTACTACTTAAAAGCTCTCGAGGCAGCTCAGGAGGTAATGGTACTTTTGCTTTCAGTAACGTATAACTTGTCTTTCTAGCAACATGCATCCCAGGGTTCTAAATAAGCCTTTTCTTAAGTGAAGGTAAAAAATAGTTCGAGATCATATTGATATAGTGTCAAAGCCTCATTAGTTAGTAAGCATGGGTATTATATGCTTGGACAAGCTTTGATTTTGATTTAAAATTTCGTCAATTCGAATTGTATACTACACAGGCTCACATGGTGTGTGCAGCTCATTGTAATAGTTAAGGCAGGCTTAAGTAGGGCCTAAGCTATGCACGGCTGAATGTCTCAAGCTGCATATGTGCTACTCCCTGACTATGCATGTCTGAATGCCTCGAACTGGAAATGTGCTACTCTTTGAGGTCCTGTGTGTGTGTTTTTCATTTGTTCTACTCTTTTATTGCCTTGCAGTCAAAAGTGAATGGCAAGAGCTTCAATCCTGGACAGGAGGACGTAGGTGGACGTGGGATGAGCAGAAAAGCTTCTGCGCTCAAAGAAAATGATATTTCATATTCCACTTCTGAGTTTTGTGATCTGCCATTTGAATCTGATAGGAAAGAGAAGTTCAAGATGGTGATTGGCAAATCAAAGAAAGAAGCACAAGAGACAGAAAAAGAATTCCAAGATTGTGGATTCACTGTAGATGCAGCTGCAGCAGCTGCTATTCTTCAGGCTGCCACTAAAGGAATTAAGAGTTCTGGTTTACGATACATCACAAATGCTGTTAGCAATGAGGATGGGCAGCTTGCAAATTCAGGTAAAAAGTCCGATCAACTGGGAAGGTGCGACCACTCTGTAATGTTGCCAAAGACAACTGCTGGAACAACTTCTCATGAAGCTGCAGGAGGGGATGATTCGTCTAATGCAAACCCAACAGAAGAGCAGAAGCTGAAAGCCGAGAGGCTTAAAAGGGCTAAAATGTTTGTGGCTATGTTGAAAAGTGGAGCACTCCCCTCTAGAACAGGGGCATCAAGGGGATCATCAGCAGAACCTGTAGTATTGAAATCTGCTACTAGTCGTGCTAGCCAAGAAAGAGAAGGCAGCTTTGGTCCTGCAGATAACAAGTCTGCTGTTGAGGGTAACTTTGGTGAGAGGCAAAGTGAGCGACAATCAAAAAGAAAGTATCGCTCAAAATCTGTTGGAAGTGAGGATGATCAAGAAGATCGTGGCAGAGAGGGTCAGTTGATCAGGAAGCGTAGATCAAGATCATGGAAGCCCGAGGATGATGAAAACGAAAATGCAGTGAAAAAGGAGCACAGTTATGATCGTGAACAGGGGAAGCACGTATCTCATTCAACCAACAAAAGTAAGAATGTAGGAGAAAGTAGTGAAGACAGCAAGCACCATAAGCACACAAAACCACCGCGCTCATCCCTTCGTTCACAAGGAGATGAAGATGAGTCTGAGGGCATATCTAAAGAGGAAAGAGAAGCCAAGGACAATGATCATCACTCAGAAAGAAAATATAGATCAAGAAGCCATAGGAAGGGCGATGAGGAAGTTGGAGATGCAATAGGAAAGGATCAAAAGCACCGTAGGAGAAAGCGCAGGTCTCACTCTTCTTCAGAGGAAAGCGAGAATGGAGACCAAAGCGACGGACAAGATGCAGAGCATAAGCACTATAAATCAAAACACCGCTCTCGTCATTCACAGCATGACGATAATGAGCGTAAAGGCACATATAAAGAGGAAAGAGATATGGGGCACCGAAGGAGTCATGGATCAAGATCCAGAAGGCATGAAGGAGACAGTAAAATTGGAAAGACAGTAGAAAAGGAGGATAATAACTATAGGAGAAAGCAGTCGTCTCCTTTCTCTTATGAGGAAAACGGAGGAGAAAGTACTGCAGATGAAATAGAGCATCATAAGTCTTCTCATTCAAAGCACAAGAATGATGGTTGTGAAGACATATATAAAGAAGAGAAGGATCGGAAGCGATCCAGAAAGAGTCGCCGTTCTCGTCATTCTTCTAGCGAGAGCCCCAGTAGACATTCATCGGAGCACCGCAAGAAGCACCGTATGAGCCACACTTCACATCATAGTAGACACAAGCACAGGAAAGACAAAGAACACCATCGACGCCACAAGCACGATAGCTCTTCAGACGATGAACATCAGCATCGTGCTAGCTCAGGCCAGCCTGGCAAAGGCCATCATGATGTGCGAGACGATCTGGAGGAAGGAGAGATCAGCTCAAAGGATGAGTCAAAAGGAGTTAACAGCGGTGATGGCAAAAGAGGAACCTCCGTCGATGTGATGAATACTGAGCAGAGGGCGCCATCTATACCTACGGAGGTCCCTGCTGATTTAAGGGCCAAGATACGCGCAATGTTGATGGCGACGAGGTCATAACTAGTTGGAGTTGTGGAAAATGTAACTTGACTGTAACCTTGTTAAAGCTATTAGACTGGGTAATATACTGTAAACGTACCCTAACCTGTTAGATTTTATTTTGAATATTTCCAGAAGATCTGTTTTGGTTTAAAGTGTAATTAAACAAATCATTTTGAAAATAAACGAAATTTAGCCACCTATTAAAGAAAAATAAACCAGTTTCAGGTAGGGGTGTATACGAACCAAGCTGTTCGTGAGCTATTTGGAGCTCGGCTCGAGAAAAGCCCGTTCGAAATTCGTTCGTTTTCTAAACGAGTCGAGCTTGAACCTCGATTCGAGCTCGATTAGATTTTCGAGCCGAGTTCGACCTTGGGGATGTTCGGCTCGCGAACGTGTTCGATCTTAAACGAGCCAGTTCGCGAACACGTTCGTTAACATATTCGCGAATACATTCGCGAATATTTTACATATATCTAAGTTGCCAACATGACAGAAATATAAAAATTATTTTTATTATTATTATAAATGTAATAGTATTTTTTTTACAGGATATATATAACCTTTTGAAAAAATGAGTCACGCTCGAGTTCGCACTCGAGTTCGAGCTCGAATATACTATAACTGAATAGTTATCGAATCGAGCTCGAACCAAGCTCGAGCTCCATATAAAATTTTTGAGCCGAGCTCGAGCCTATTGCTATTCAGCTCGGCTCGGCTCGTGTACACCCCTAGTTTCAGGATACAAGTGAAAAATACTTCCATTTAGCTTTATAGATTATCATTAACTAACGATTCTAGCTCGAACTCCAATTAATAAATTTTTCAAATTTCATGAATTGAGTAACTGAAAATTTTAACCGAATGATTCCTAATACACGGCACCCGCAAAAAGTTAAGGGACGTAAGCGACATAGAGAATTCAGATGAATACTGAACAGGGATGACAACGAGGCGGATTCGGGTCAGCTTTTGTCGAACTCTTTTGAAATTTCATTTTCTTGAACATAAATAAATGTCGAAAATAGAGTTATTTTGTCATTCATTTTGATTTTTTATGTAAGTGTATCACTCTTTATATCCTATACCCAATGTACAAAGAGGATGCTAAACAATGAAATATTGTAAAGTTGTCGTCCTATCAATATAGAATTTAATCTACGCAAAATTGTAGGTTTATTTATTCTGTAAAATACGAACTAACAAACCGTTTGAATTTTTAAGGAAAGTGTCTTAAAGTTTCGATTTAGAAAATCAAATTTTATCCTATGGAACGTGCATCTGAATGTACAAATTCATCTAAAAAGGTAACAAATTCTCTGTATATCTTCACGATTTAAGGTTGAAAATGACTCAGTGTATTATATGTTAAGATTGGTTTAAATTTGATCCAACTTAGTCAAAATAGTGGAAATACTAGCTGAAACTTACAAAAAATGGAGTATTGGGATTTAAAATGTTTTATGAGTCAAAATCTTGAATCATAGTCTAAATTAAAATGTTAACCAACACAGTAACATTCACACAATCTAGTTGTGGATTCGGGTACCCGCCACTAGCAGAGGGAGCATGGGGCAATGGGGTATAGTTGTACCCAAATTCTTTTTTTTCTGTATTAGTATTGATTATACATATAAAAATGAAATAATTAAAAACTTGTATCCCTATCGGTGCAACTAAAGTTTTTGGCATAAACAAAAATCACTTTTTTGCATCCATACCCTTTTCATTTCAATAGAGGCGCAAAACAGAAACCACCAATCTCCACTTTAGTTATTTAAGCATTCGAGTCGGCGAGCTATTTAGTTATTTGGTTATTTGATATACCAATTTATGTGTTCGTAAGCTAATTTCCTTTCGAAATTTTATAAGCCAAACTCGTAAGTGAGATTTTGAAATGCAGCTTAAGAAGGTGATTTGGTATAATGAAATGAGAGTATAAACAGAATGATAATCATAGGTCTTCATTTTATATTTCCCCAGAAAATATAGCATTAGATCTTCCTCACTTTCATCTGTTCCCCCTTATATGAACATTAATCAATCATACTTGAGTTTATGATGAGCGTTCCTAGTTCTTTCCAAATTATGTTTTTACCACATCATCCATTTATTTGACTTGTTTAGTATTATTATCTAGTGCCCTAAGTCACCAAGATTCCACTATTGTTCGTGCATTTGAAGCATACAAATCACCAGGATTTGTCAATCCATTTCATCATATCAAACATGATTAAATACCCCATATGCCTTGCGCCACAATAATGTTATCGCGTACTACATCACTATTCATCATGAATAATTTATTTGAAGATACTAAAGTAAATATAAAATACATTAGAATACAAGTAGAAGATCTGAGTCGTAAATCTACGTTCCTAATCAAGACAACTCGGTGGCAATTTAACATGTGTAGTATTCAGAAAAGAATTACACAATAGTAAGGACCGGAAAGGACAAACAAACAAATCTCATTTAATCTATCATTTCACTTTAAGTCTTCATATTCTAAACCATACACCCACTTATTAAATGTTTCCCGAACATAATTTCTTCAAATTTCAAATTCATAATCGCCCAAAACCAAAAGATTTACTAAATTTGTTATCCATAGGCCATACCCGTTAACTTCAGATTTCAGTGTTTTATAAATTGGCGCTGTAAATAGGACAAGAATTGAAAATTAATCGGAAATTATTTGATTAGAGGACAAATTCACGTTTCACAAGTAAAGGTCAAATTCACGTTTCAGAAGTAAAGAATCTAGAAACTTAATTAGCAATTGGTTTTGACAACTATAATTATTTTCATAGGTTAATGTAATATCACATTAAAAACATACGGAGTATCGCATAACAAAATCCATAACTATTTTCTCAAATCCTTAACAACTAGTATTAGTTTGTTTCACTATTCATATCCACAAAAAACTCATTTATACTCGCCCAAACACAATACATTAGACAAATACTCGCAATGTCTCTTTAACCAGAAATAAACGAGACTCACCATACCAGTGCAACTCACTGTCATCTCTACTCGTGAATAATAACTATTCACCAATCATAACCAAGACTAATAAAGAAAATCACTGTCATCTCTACCACGTTTTGCTGCTTGCATATTATTCTTCTAGAACTTATTAAACAAATTTTGTCAATTTTAAATTTTCGAATCTTGTTTCCTTGCCCGTTACAATTTTAATAGTTTATGCATATCAATACATTAGTAGTTCTTATGTTATATGCATTACACATCCATCCGAGCAAAGCAATCTCATTTTTCATAAAGGGCGAGTCGGAAATATACTTGATCACTCTACCTCCCTTGAATAAACAAATGAATGTACTAATTAAATCGACCGTGATTAATTAGTCTGAATCACTCATTTACTTATGATAGACAACAAATGTTTCAAAATTACAGTGCATGACAAAAGACTTCAAGCAAGCACAACAATAACGGATCCTTATCCAACAAAATACACATCCCTCACATAAATGACCAACATCTACCATTTATTCATTGAAATTTCCTTGACAGCTCAACTGCATGAATTATTCAAATGGCCTAACCATCCAAAAAGGATCACTACACCAACTTGCCCAACTAAACAAAAGGCAATGGCAAACCTTAAAACTTGCCCCTCCTCCTTTTGCCCGGGCTTGGGACCGGCTGTGGGCAAACATGCACCACAGGCGCAGTTACACAAGTTACTAATTCTATGCAAGACTAAAAAAGAAACACAACCACAACAACTCACAGTTGCACGCATATCATAATCCCTCACCCAAGGTTAGATGACAGACTAAGGTATGACATCACAATGTAGAAACGATGTCAGAAAATTAAGCACCATCAAAGCATATACAATAACACACCTGCCAAATAGAAAACATGTAATGTAAGGATTTCGGCGACACGGACTCTGTACCAGGGCCTCACCTTTCAACTGTAATCTCACACGCCAGTTGAATTGTTATATCAGCTAACCAGTCAAGTCATATCCCACACACCAACTTATACAGATCAGATAAGCTCACTCAACAGCATGCTATATTGCAGGTACCACTACAGCTACATCACAAACCATTCCAAGCATGAGATGATTCTTCTACTGATTAACTTCACCCAAGTAAAAAGCATGCGAATTTTGAAACCTTCAATGCACTAGTTATGTCTTTCAGTATGCCCTGTTCCACAGCCTGTATATTTGCCTGCACCAAATACTATAACATTCTTATTTCTCCTTGTTTCAAATACATTCTTCTGTCTTTTCTGTTCCCACTTAGAAAGGGAAAGGGGGTTAAACTGCAGCAGTGACAAAAACCATAAACAACCAATTAATAATCATAACCCAAGAAGCATAACTGCAAGAGGGAACCACAATTCAAGATTGCAAGTTCCTACTAATAAGCATAAGCATAACTATTTCCTACATTGTCCGCTAACCCAAATCTGAACTCTACGAAAACAATGCATGCAACCTAATGAACCTAGTCATTTATTAAATTATCAATCTTAATATCAGAACCCCACAAGAGCCAACCTTTTCCTCTAATTGTCAGCTAATCCAAATTAAGGACTCGATCAAACCGTCATGCAACCTAACGAACCTAGCATTTTCCTGGATTGTAGCTAATCCAAAATCACGACCCATGATATCCAAGTCATCATAGAGGAACCATTTTAATAAAGAGGAACAAAAATTTCAAAATCTTGTAATGACAACCAACAAGTCAATTTCACAATTTTCTAAATATGCAAGTATAGAACAAAGGGATCACTTAATTTTTTAGTAATAAAAAAATTGAAACAGTATAAACAGGAGTCAACAATACATGTATAGTCACGATAAAACATTCAAAGTGAAAAGTTAACTCACCATGACAACCAGGTCAAGTTATTAAAACCCCTATTGAATCCAGGGTGCCGTGAAAACGTGCAGGAAGACTCACTATTGATCCAAGAAGATTCAAACTTCACTGCTACTAAGGAAGGACACATCTAGTGCGGCAAAAAACCCAAAGGAAAACTAAGAGGTAATTGAATTTTCCACTCCAATTCCACCTTTTTTTTGCATCCTCTAAGCTTGAACTTAAATTGACCACAGAAAACTGGTACGGCAGTAAAGTTTTGACACATTGACCACTGAGAGCCAAAACCTTTATGCCAAAAACTTCATACGAAAACAAACAGGAGAAAAATAAGCAGCATCCAAGTTAGCCACAACATCTAGGCCCCAATTTGAAGACTTTAGACACCAGACAACCAAAATCTTGCAAACTGTGTTAACATAAAATCTCCAGAAATGCTTCAAAAGAACCCGTACCTACAATATAAGTGGAATAGCAATAAGAAGACAATAAGTGACGGCAAAAAGTAACTCATTTTCGTCCTCCATAATACTCCAATTTCAAACATAAAATCCAATAACGAAGAGAATCCTAACTAAAAGAGTACCCTCCATACACTCGACCAGTTATATAATTTAGGACTACTATTGATGTAAGCAATAAGAAATCAACCCCTTCACATTCTAAGAGAACATAACTACACGGGAAAGATGACACTGGCATGAATAGGTGTTGTGTTAAAGAGCAAAATTGCAATCACTAAACGTATGTTCTGCTACTTCTGAATTAAAATTTGTTAAGACCTTCGTCTAAGTTGATAAGAAGAGATCTTCAGTTCGTCCAAGTTCATACACCTTTCAGCAACTGCAGCAGAAACATATGGAGAAAATGACCCGCACAAAGCTACTCTGGACAGCCCACGTGTTCATTTCATAAGCAGGAGCAGTTCAAATCCACAAAGCATCAGAGCAGCGAGGACACATACGAAAGCATTAAACAGAGCTGCTAATAAAAAACTGAGATAAAAGATGGCATCAAGAATATCGACTAACTGGTGTGACATCCTAGATCTGTCTACTAACTTCTTCAGGCTAAACCTCTGAACTTGCAAAACCAAATCACCGATGAGCTGCAAATCAGAAGCTGAGATGAACAGATAACAACAGACATGGGCCAACTGGTGTGGCGTCCTCATCCTGTCAAGAAATTAGTCTTTTGAAGAACCAAATGACCGATGGGATAACACAAAATGAAAGGAGTACAGAAGAGAAGCTTATGCAGCGTGTAGTTCACTGGTATCATAAATGATTATTTGTAAAGTAGCAACAAGATGTGGTGAATGAATGAATTAGCTCCAATTCTGGCAAATGTCGAAAAAACTGCAAATTAGAAGTACCCATCCAGAGTTCCAAACTGCAAAGATGACTACTTGCCCACCAGTACATAGCAGCGACAACAAGAAGACTTCCGACCAATAAGAACACAAATCACCTAAAGCAGAGCATTTACCCAAGAACACAACATCTACACTGTAAAGCTCAATGAATGACAGCAACAAAGTTATTTCATGAACAAGCAAAATAGTTACTCAAGGCCTTCACCAAAAAGGTATAGAAGTGGATACAAGACTCTGCTGACTGCTGACAATTATTAGCATCCAAACGGCCATATCTCATGAGGAAAAAGTTGCAACCAAATTAGCACCCTGTAGTTCAAACACCATGTAACCAGAGTAAACATCATCAGTTGCAAATGATGCATCGCATGCTCTTTATATCATCACCCAAATTACACCGAATGACTTCTGTCCAGAATTAAAGAGCCAATAATAAATAATAAATAAGGCTTCACGGATCCACCATAAAGCAGACAGCTGCAACAAAATGCAGGTAGCAAAGCTATGATGAACCAAATGATTGCCTATGACACAGATGAAGCTCGTAGGAACATAAATCAAGATGAAACACAAACCCATACGAGAGCAGCAGCAAGGCAACCCCGGACAATAACCACGTAACGGTCAAACCACCCATAAAGAAGTTATCAGAAAGGGCACGTTGCAATGTTTGTACACCAAACCTTGATGAACCCACCCAACCTCCAGCTCACTTTGAAGGTATATGCCAACTGTGCAAGGAGGTGCCTCCACGACATTTAAGATCAACTCAAAAACCGAACCCCGTAAACAGCTTTAGCAAAAACACAGATCAACTTGCAGCAACATCAGCACAAATTAAGGCACTGCACTATAATAGCATGTTTCTTGTATTGTAACAAATCAAAGATCGTCAAAGATAGAAGAATAACAGACGAGGCTAAATCGGCAAAGAGAAACAATACGATGAGGAACTCAAATAGCCAACCTTACCATTTCACAAGTTCCAAACAGCAGAGATTTAAATTGGACACACACTCCCAACTCAATGATTACAGGAAGAGGACAAAAACACTCAATGTTGTGCAATCCAGAATAGTAAAGTTACTTGCAAGCACAGAGCAATAGATATTTACTATTTGGTAAAGGTTAGAAGTAAAGCAGAAATGAACTATCATAATCATTATCAGAAAGTCTAAAAGGTTAAATGGAAAAGGCTAAACCTGAAAGACACCCAATGAAAACGAAGGAGAGCAACCACATGCTAGACAGCCAAACACCTTTCTACATCCACACCAACTTCCTACGTCCATACCACCTCTCTACATCCATAACACCTTTCACTAATGGAAGTATGAACTGAACAGTTTAACTTTATAAGCATTATGTAGCTAGTTTAACATCCAAAATAACCCATGCAGACACAAGGAAGGGGACCAAAAGAATATCATGCTCAACATTGAATATAATCCATCTACATATAGGGTGAAGACCATACCAACAAATAATCCATCTACATATAGGGTGAAGACCATACCAACAACTCACATGCAGAACAGCTAGCTCTCTTATAACCAAAACTTCTGGCTCCATCGGCACTCTATAGTTGTAACAGCATTTAATCGTAAGACAAATTGCAAATATGACAATGACCAGTACACGATCTTTAAATGATCTTGATTCCTGAAGAAAATGCATAACCATAATACAGCCCAATGAGTAACAACAAGAACGCTCTATCCAGAACCAGAGATATAACTGAGACTTGACATGGTTCAATAACAATACCATGCAAAGCAACTTAGACAACCTGCTGGCAGCAAAGCTATGACGACTCAAAAGATTTCAGACGAGCAAGACGAAAACAGCCAAATGAATACACACGAATGCAAATTCCAGAGAGAAGATATTGTGCAGTACCAGCAGCAAAGGAACCCAGGAGAGGAATCAAGAATCAAGCAAAGCACAAAACACACAAAAGGTTCAGCAAAAGGAGACCAAGACAACAATATTGATGTAGAAAATACTCAGATATCTGTCAACAGATCAGAACATGGTCAGTACGCCAAACATCAAGTTACACAACCTTCATCTAGCTTTGCAGTAAGAAAGGAACACAAGACATGGTTAAAAAAAATCATACCTCCAAACCCACTATCTTCAAAATAGACACACCAGAAATTACAGTTACAAAGAATTAAACAAAAGTTCCGAGGAGAGCAGTGAGAACATTAATAGATATAGCAGAACATTGTATTATAGATAGTATGCGTCAAAACTACACTTTCGAAGTTAGATAAAGAAGTAGTTAAAATAAGATAAAAGATCATACCTTCAACATTAACTACTTCAAGGTTAAATCCCCACTAAATCACAAACATAATAAAACTAGAAGGTTAATTTTGGAAATCAACAGAAACAAGAAAGAATGAAAGGCATAAAAAAGACTAAATTATAGAAATATACTAAAAGGAGACTCATATCTTCCAAATAAACTTGAACCAGCCTGCAAGAAGAAACAAACAGAGAATAGGATAGATATAAATAGAAAATCAAACAACAGCAGACATTTATGCAAACGAAGGAACTTGTAAACACAAAAAGAGAGAAAGATGGCAATATGTAATCTGGTATTAAACAAAGACTAAGGAACTTATAAACACAAAAAAGAGAGAAAGCTTTTAATAAAAACAAAATAACAGATTACTTAAAAACAAGATGGCAATTTGTACATGAACATATAACGGGGCAGATTCAGCACAGTTCAACTGAGAGAAGATACAATATATGCCATACAGATGCACGACTTCAAAATAACTGATTATGTGAGATCATTATAGATATTGCAGAACACTGTATTATAAATAGTTAAAAAAATGCCCCAAAAATACTCTTTCAAAGTCAGATACAAAGTAGTTAAAATAAGATGAAAGATCATATCTTAAAGATCAATTACTTCAAGGTCAAATCCCGACTAAATCACATACTTTAAATTACAGGGTTAACTTTGGAAAAGAACAGAAACAAGAAGGAATAACAAGGCACTAAAACAAACTAATTATAGAAATAAACCAAATTGAGACATATAACTCCTCGAAATGAACATGACCCAACCTGCGAGAAGAAACGATTAATTGGAAAATCAAACAACAGCAGACAATTATGGGAACTAATGATATAATGATTCTGGTTTTCAACAAAGACGAAGGAACTTGTAAACACAGAAAGAGAGAAAGCTTTTAATGAAAACAAGCATAACAGATCAATTAAAAACAAGATGGCAATTTGTAAACCTGGATACGTAATGAAGCAGCTTCAGCACAGTTCAACAGAGAGAAGATACAATAGACGTCAAACAGATGCACGACTTACGGAACAACCGAGTATGTTCTGGAAATAGAAAGGAAACGGATAATTGTTCGGATAGATGCCTTCAGAAGGATGAAGAACAAGATCACAGAATATGCATTGTGAAATTTATGAATCCATAGCTTGAAGAAAGGGCGACGATAATCCAATGACCACGGCGAAAGTAACGAGAGAGTCGCGCAACAATTAGATCTTTAGAGAATATCGCACACAAAAAGCAGATATACCGGAATTCGCATAACTAGGATATAAATTGCAGAAGAAGACGAAAGTGCATAGCGCCATGATAGGAATGAAGAACTCTTAATCTACAATATTATGAACTTCCAAATTATATCAGCGAATCTCGTGCGGAATGAATTAACCGAGGTCGTCAAACCAAAATCTCGAAAGTTAGAAAATCCAATCGAATTCAGAGAAGAAAACCGAACATCCTCGCACAGAAAAGATCACGACCACGAAGAAGAGGACTAACAGGCACCGATCGTAATAATTTAATCACTTGTTCTACAAGCTATGCGCAAATCATCAAATCACAAATCCTCCGTTTGCAAATTAACGACGACCAGTAACACGATCATGAATGAAATCACATAAATCAGAACATCAATAGCGGCCACATCAATTCGAGACTCGAGGCAACAAATCAGCATATGCACATGAATTGAAACAAAGAAAAACAGGCTTATCTAATCAAACAGACGAGGAAAAATCTTGGACGGGAGAGCTGAATATATAGGAGGTTGTGGAGGAAATGGACGGAAGAGATTACGTTGATCGTAGGGTGGTAATTGATGCTTATCCTTGAGAGATACGGCTTCGGATATTTGATATGGATTTAGGTCGGTGCATGGCCCACGGTATTGCTGCTGACTCAGCCAAGCCAACCCTCATTGACCGCACGTTTTTTTACATTCCACGCGTTTCTAGAATTTTAGAGTATCTATATTTAGAGTTGGCAGGAAAGCCCAATAGGCCCAATTTTCATACTGGTTTGTACAAGTTTGTTGGTTAGAGAGCCCAATTGAAACTTAAGTCCAACACCGATGACTCCCCACCATTCGTTATCATCAAATTAATTTATTGACGATAATCATATCGCCAGTTAGACGGCGGAAATTGTTTGCGCTTCTTATTTGTTTCAGTTAAGGAATCTGCTCTCATAATGAATGGACTATGTTTTGCTAGGTGTACATTTTGCCTGACTAATTAGCTGAAAAATATAATTGAATTGTGATAGAAATTATATACAAGTCGGATTAATGGCTTACTAGTGTAGTGTATGTATATATTATTATATGCTAAACGTGTGTTATACCAAATGGTTTCCCATCGTAACATCAAGTCATTCACTAGAGGAACTCCGAAGAAGTGAGTAGTCAGTAACCGAGTAGGTGTTGAATACTATATGGTTGTGTTTTTATTGCTTACAATCTTGGTTACTAAGTGAATCGTTGAGTAACTAGAACAGAGATACTGAGTTTTTTGGTTTGATCATAACAAGGTTGTGGGAAGCTTAATAATGATGGGCATCAACAACACGCAATTCACTTTTATAGGTTAAATGCTTATATCTATTGTGTAGTCTTTTCATACTTCTGTTTTGTGTAAATATGAATGATAAGTACTACAGCTCTTTTCCAACAACTAGTGATTTGTCCAGTAGCAGTTGGGAACCTTTTCATCTTATGTTCAAATATCATCAGTATAAAACTGGTTAGTCCAATAATATATCAGGAAATAATTGGCATGCATTGACGATATTGGAAATAATAGGGGATATTGTGTGGTCTACAAGAAGCTATATCATCATCACAAAAACTAATTAGTTCTTGACTGGTATCTCCTTCTCCTTCTCCCTCGATGGAAGATATGTCTCAACTTAATGTTTTGGGAAAACATGTTTTTGTTCCCTCCCCCCTTAATTATCTATCACCTGGTACTGTAAAATGCATCTACATACAAGATTATTTGGTTATTTACCACCAGTAGTAGCTGATAATATTTAGTTGACCTTAAACACTCAAACTATCTCCCACAAAAGATTATGTCATGCTTTTATGAAGAAAGTATTGAAGCATATTCTCTCTGTCTGCAGTTTTTCAAATCTACTATCAAAATTGTCTTCCCAAAAAGAATGTTTTCGAAACATTCGAAATAGCACCAAGATAACTGCTTTTCTTATTTCATGCATAGAACAGATTTTCCAGGATACAGAAAATGCTAGCTTCTCCTTTCAAATTTTGACTTGCTCTTGATACCTTACTCAAAATGTGCACAACCTATTGATAGGATGGATTTCCAATTACAAGATTTATCTATTTCCCTAAATATCCATTCTTTCCAGAATTCCTTTTGCTAAATCAGTGGCAAACTGAAGCTATACTTGTAGGATCTCGCTCTATTAATGCAAGATTTTTCTTTGTTTAGCATTGTTCCTGAGAAACTTGTTTTTCTGTAGTATTGTTTAGTCCAAAATGGTTGGGCCTCACAACTTAATTTCCTCCATAATTTACTGGTTATGGATGCAGAACATAATTCCAATTCGGCTATATATATATTATTTTCTTATCAGATTAGCAGTTGAACAAGTCGTCTGAGTACTTTACCTTGTCTATCATGCCTTACTCCTTTGAAATTTAAGTTTCTGAGAAATATGGACTGGGTTCGAGAGGCAAGATCCTCAAGTTATGGAAATTGGCCTAATTTTCCCCGGCCCACGCCTTGTTTGAGATGTGAAGTTTGTGTTCAAATTTCCTCTCCTGTTACTGACAACTCGCAGTGGCATTTTAGCAGACAGGAAAGGATGTTTGATCCTTGCTAGTGCAATTTTATATGACCAAATGAACCTTGTGGCCCTCACAACCTTGATTGTTATAGGAGACAGTGATTCATTAACAATATCTAAAGTTAAAGTTTTGTGTCAATTGTATTTGTACCCAGCTTTCTCTATTTTAGGAATCTGCAAATAATATCAGGAATGCAATCCATTGTCTGAGCTGCAGGCACACCCTGTCTCATCCTAGTCCCCCCAAAACTCCACAAAATTATTAAAAAGATAGAGAATGAGTAGCCCTAGCCCGCTCTTATATACTATCTCAATCATGTCTTCTTTAATTTTTCTCTACTTTTGTGGGTGGGAGTGTGAACTTGAATAGATTCTTTCTCTCTTCTCTTTTCCCTCCACACTCCAAATTTATGTTTCTCAACTTTATGGACTCCAACATTTGGTAGGTGCATGTAGAACTTGAGGCTTCGAACATGTATACATCATCATATATAATTGTGCTTCACTAATGTTAATACAGATGAGAAATTTGCTTGTCAAATTTTCCATTTTGGCCTTATTTATAATCATTAATGTTGTTGATAAAATTCGTATTATTGTGTAATAATCATTAGGTACATTTAATCATTTGCACATTCTTGATCAGAAACCTGACAAGAAATTACTTACTTTGGTCAAAGTAGAGAAGGGAATGAATCTGACTTGGAAAGCTAGGATTTATGAGATGGCATCCCTTTCCCTTTCCCTTTTCCTTTTCCTTTGAAGCCTGCAACTGTAGGTAAGAATCCAGAGAGGTAAAGTCATCACAGCTGAAAAGTTAAACCCTGCTTTATCAAGATTCGGTTTCTTGATTCCCACATTTGTATATGGATCCAAGGCGATCGACCAATACCGTTGCCTTGGAATGCGGATGTTACTCAACTTTCTTTTTTAATATTTTATTTATAATAAGCTGTTGTGGTGATGATTGGCTTTGCTTGTGGACTACACATTCAAAAAAATTGGCATCCCATTTTGATAATGTATTCTCTTTTGGTTGTGAATAGTAGGGCGGTTGCGTTTTTCTTGAGCTTTTGCGCATGAGAAGAATCTGCTTTTTATTAATGGATGGATACGCTACCTTATTCCACTCTCACCTTTGTGTCGTCTAGTTTCTACTTATTTTAATGGCTTGCAACTCACTTTCATCACTCTCCAAAGAGAAGAGAATAAAAAGTTGTGTGGACGCTATTTTCCACTACCATTTTACATCCCTTTTCTTCAAAAACAAACAATGGGTGACCCGTAAATTATTTGTTTTCATAATGTACTATTGAAGAGACATTTTAGGTACAGGTTGTAGTCTGAAGAGATACTTTAAGGTGTTTGTGTGATTTGAAATTAAGAATTTGTACCATTATTATTATTATCTAAGTTGTACTACTACTAGTAGCTAGGCGTGTCACACCAGAGATCTCGACATCATATGAATTTGATGTATTTTATGGAGTGTAGCATTTGTTTATGATAAATAAATGTAATCAAAGTGGTTCGCCGAGTTTCAAATTTGAGGAGTGAAAAGTACCCACCTTTGCCGCCTTGTAACTGCTTCAACTTTGCTTGTTTACTAAACCTTCCTGCTTAAATTAGTTTTACTTGTAGAATTAATTGGAGCCAATTGGGTGTATTATATACGTTATGAATTATGATAGCCAAGTGTGAAGCAGGCCTCAAGGAGAAAATAGGGATATTTAGGCGGCCTAGTCCTCGAGGATACGTGATTAGTATTAAAAATAATTAACGACCATTCGAGGATATTTTGGTAACCTTAATTAGTATGATACTGTGCGTGTTTCTATTGTACTATGTGTTTACTTTTTCACCCTTTAAAATTATAATACACCATAATACTGCGAACATGCACTCGCTTATGCTTCTCTCTAATTTTGGGAGATACATGCACTTACTTATATACTTACTGTAATATCTAATTAATTATGGAATGAACTTAAACAAGTGTATTTGGTGTTGGCAGATGGCATATTCCAGCTAATTCTGCATTTTGTGACTGTGTTGGCGGCAAACAATGTAGCACATTTGTCGTTTTCCTTTTCCAGCATAGCTACTTTGTGTTCCTTGCGGAATTCAACAATATCGCAAAAATCAAAGCTTGTGATTTGTCGTTTCTTCATATTTTTAACTATATGAAAAAGCCATAAAACCGTTGAACTGAAATCCAACAAATTCTAACTCTTACCTTTGTCTTGTTTATGATTAAGGTGCTTAGTTAACTTGCGTAATTACATAAAAGCTGTTACCAATCCACGTTGACCGTATTTTAACTATACTTAAATACATAGCATGTACTGCCACATTACAAAAGGAAAACGAGAGCATATGAGACAAAAAAGGGAGGCTCCAATATTTGAATTCACTAGAGAACGTTTTTGGTCATTAAAATGGTGACAATAATTAATTAATTGAAAATGATCTATTTTATTCTTGTTCTTTTTTTTTTTGAAAAGAATATAGTAAGAGATTATTTCCTCCGATCCAACTATTGAGTAACATGTAGCCTATAACTTTCTTTCTAAAACGTCTATATCACGTTCTCTCGCGTTAAGGAATTTAGGTATTTCAATTTGGTGTACGTATAAATTTTTATTTATTTTAATTTTCGACCTCACAGTAAAATATTATCAACACTTATTATATATGAAACGAACATCATAGTATACACATTAAATAATATTCTCTATGTCTCATTGATCTTGTTACGCTTTCCATTTTGGTTTGTACAATTAATAATATCATGTTTTAATTTTTGTTAAAAAATTATACACAATAAACATGTGGATCGTTGATTGCACCATCTCACATTCATTGCTTAATCTCTATGTCCAAAAATAACATGATAAGATTAATGGAATGAAGAGAGTCATAATAATAACAATAATAATAATAATAATAATCACATCATCTAAAGATATTTTCTACTCGAATATAATTACCCGTCTCAGCTAGTTAATCCACACATATTCAGAACAAAAAAAAATTATTCCACTTAGGCAAATCACTTTTCCAGGGTGTGTCGAGTTTTCATTTTAGTATATTTTGTGTTTTTTACGGTTGGTAATTGTAGAGAGACGGCGCAATGTGGCTATAAAAACTTAAAAGTTGATGCCGCATCGCTAGCTGGCGCATTAGTTCGGTTAATTGGTTGGTCGATTGCGTAATCAGCGACGCCGATTAGATCAGGCACGTGTTTTCATCTAGCACCGCCGCCCACGGTCGGCCAAGCCTCTCTCCTCCCGCCGCGTGGCACATCCAAACATATATACAAACACATTTAATTACAAACTACGGCCGTCACCGTATATACACCCCAAAAAGATTCTCCCCTAAATTAATTAAACTCCCCCGCCTATAAATACCGCCACCACCAAACCAAACTCTAGCGATTCCAACAAAATTTGAAAAACCATTTCATTTTCAAGAAAATTCTTCTTCCCCAATCCCAATATCGATCTATATATATTCTCCTTCAATTAATTCTTCGATGACGTGGAGCAGGGGTCCCACCATCGGCCGGGGCTCCACCGCGACGGTTTCCATCGCCGCCACCCCAGCCGGCGACATCTTCGCCGTCAAGTCTACTGATCTCGCCTCCTCCGCCTTGCTGAAAAAGGAGGAATCCTTCATCTCGCAGCTCTCCTCTCCTTACATCATCCGCTGCTTAGGCTCCGACGACGACCAATCCGTCTACAATCTGTTTCTCGAATATTCCAGCGGCGGCTCGCTCTCCGATCTGATCGCGAAAAGCGGAGGCGCGTTGGATGAGAAAAGTATTCGATTTTATTCGAAGCAATTGGCGATGGGGTTGGAGTATCTCCACCGCAGTGGATTGGTGCACTGCGACATCAAAGGGCAGAACATTCTCATCGGCAGCGGCGGCGGGGTCAAGATCGCAGATTTCGGGTGCGCCAAATGGGCGGAATCCGATTACGGTGGGATGTTCGCCGGCACGCCTGCTTACATGGCTCCGGAGGTATCCCGCGGCGAGGAGCAGAGTTTTCCGGCGGATGTGTGGTCCATGGGATGCACAATAATAGAAATGGCCACCGGGCGCCATCCGTGGCCGGAGATGAAGGATCCGGCGGCGGCGCTCTACCGGATCGCGTTCTCCGGCGAGGTGCCGGAGCTGCCGGGGTGGTTTTCCGGCGAGGCGAGGGATTTCGTTGAGAAGTGTTTGATGCGGGACCCGAGGAGGCGGTGGACGGCGGCGGAGCTTCTTCGGCATCCTTTTTTGGATGCGGCGGAGGAGGGGGGTTGTGGAGAAGCAACGAGGAGGTCTCCGACGAGTGTGACGGATCAAGACTTTTGGGATGCGGTGGAGGTGTCGGAGATTCTGACAGAGTCGTCGTTGGATTCTCCGGTTGGTACGATCGGAGCACTGGTCGGTGATGGTGCTCCGAGTTGGTGGGATGATGAAGAATGGGTGACTGTGAGAGTTAATCAAGTTGAAGATTTGGATCAAGATTTCATTGAGGAACAAGATATTTCATATCCTGATAATTTGGTGTTGATGGAGGAGGATTCTTGGTTTGATTTTTGCAATGGAGATTGTGATCGTGATTGTGTTTGTGTAGCATCTTCATTTGCACACAAACAGAGTGTAAAATATCATGCGTGCTCTGAATTGTTTGTTTTGAGGATTATGTTATTATTTCTTCATAAAGATCAAGTTTTCTTACTACCTCTTCCGGCCTTTAGTTTTTTTGTCAGATACTACAAATTCGTCCATACACTATATGCAAAGAGTGCAATTTTAATTTTTTTCAATCTATAAATTTAACTAAAAACATAGTCTATATGCGAAAATTAATTCGTATATGAACTAATGATTTTTAATGATCCTTTTGCATGATTCTCTCAAATAAACTAGTACTACTAATTTTTTAATTTTTTAATTTTTCATCAGTAAATTTGTTAGAGAATCAGGATCTCCCAATCTAAACCCGAAAGATCCTTCCTTATTTTCAGAAGGAAGAATAGATTCTGAATATTAGCTTTGATATGATGCAATCAGGGGCGGATGGATCCTAAATCTTGTAAAAGAAGTACAATAGTGCGAATTCTTTTTTATTACCACTAACCTTATTGGTACACATTAATATATATATATATATAGGTCTTTACTTATTTTTAATTGATTGTTTATATTAGCTAAATCAAAGTAATCATAAATTAAAATTTGAATCAACATAGGGTTGACAATTGATTACAAACTTATTACAAGGGCCGCAAGAGTAAATTCCATGGAGAAGGGGTGTGCACAGCACCCCCTCTCACTGTAGCAATATTTTAATAACACTGTAGCAATATTTTAATAATTAA
>JAYJMF010000028.1:1868805-1884684 GCA_036873715.1 Salvia sclarea
TTTATTTATTTATTGAAATCTACATGGGTTTGGGTGGGTAATTAGCGGGTATTACCCAATGGGTTCGGGTCGGGTTTTGGGAAAAAAAGTTACTATCAGTGACGGGTTTGGGACGGGTATGGATTTGAAAATTTTAGACGGGTATGGGTTGGGAAACGCTTAATGGGTGGGTACCCGACCCATTGTCATTCCTAGTCACAATTTCTACAAAATAATTGGTTTTCTCATGCGTGAAGTGGAGAGAGGGGTGCTAAATGCTAATATTCATATTTATATTTATTTTGAATTTTTCTTTACATTTTTCTTTATTTAAAAAATAATAACAATTTAATTAATGATAAAATATGTAATATGCATATCAAATTAAGTTTATACTGAAATATTTATTTGATATATATCACTGGCAATTAATGCTCATCAAACTTTTCTTTTATTAATGTATAATATGTATTATAGTAGTATTTTTTTAATATAATTATGAATATTTTATAAAAGAAATATTTAGTTCGTAACTTTTAAATTTTATATTTAGATTCTAATTTTTAATTTTAGATATAATTGTTACTTTTTTAATATGACTATAACTATTACCGTGCATCGCAATTAAGAATATGATTAAAACTCTACAATTTTCATTAGTAGAAATTAGAATAATATAATGTTGTTTCAATGATAAATGTCCAAATGTTAGATAAAAAGAAAAGAGACCGTTAATTATATTAAACTGGATAAATACTATTCCTCCATTCCATATAAATCGACCTATTATAAGTGAAAGTGGACCAATTGAAATGGAATGGAGAGAGTATATATGTTACTTCTTACTAGCTATTGGGGAAGACAATGTTTTAGATTACTAGGTACCCATCTATGAAATATTTCCCAAAATCCAAAATAGTTTAAGTTTTCAAACTCATAATTCCTTCCAAACTCGCTACATGTACTAACTTTATTACTCATGCCATCCCAAACATATATCGATAATACCCTTTGCTTGCGCATTCAAACTCGTTCAAATTTATAAACTTTTTAAATTAAATAAAATTATCATAATATTGGACACGTGTCTCAATTAATATAAATTTGAACATTACAAAATAAACATAGCAACAATAACAAAGAATAAATAATGATTAGTTAAAAAATTAAATTTAATCATTAAAAAAAACTATACCTAATATATCTATATCAATCGAGAATATTATTAAAAGAATGAAAAATAGGGATAAACCAACACATGAAAAGATAAGAATTATATAGATGAATTGAGGTGATTGTAGTTGGGCGACAATGCATAATAATATAGTTAATACAAACCTATGTATTTATAAAATTATAACATTAATATAATATTTCATGTAAATGGTTTTTGATAGCGGGTATAAATAGCTAATTTCCGAAATTCAACTCCAACGTACTAGTTTTATTACTATACCCAAAACACATTTCACACTTTGGGGTGTTTGGCTAAGCTTAGCTTATAAGCTCTTTCAAAAGTTTAATTAAGATGCAATTAGTCAAGAGCTTATAACTTATCAAAGTGTTTGGATAATGAACTTATAAGTTAGAAAGATAATTGTGAATTTAAAAAGAGAAAAAAAAACAATTAAAAAAGGTATATAGTGAAAATAAGAAACCATAATAAGATTACTTTGGTAAATTGGTTGTTACTTATAAGCTTATGAAAAAAAATAAGTTGGGACTAAATAACTTTTTTTTTGAGGAACTTATAAGCTCTGTGAGCTTATTTTCATAACTTATAAATTGTTGAGAAGCTTATTTTACCAAATACTTCGCAATAATTTATAAACTCTACAACTCAAATTTGTGGCATCAGTATTTGCTCTCGAAGATAAGAAAATGCTTTTGAATCATAATTGTTTATATAAATTATTTTTTTATTAAATACTACTTGCTAGAATAGTGTTAGTTTCTTTTTTTTCTTTTTCTTAAAACAGATATTTCAAAAATGAATACTTGCCGGAAGATGCAGAGAGAAGAGAACAGAACACTTGTATTTGAAGCGTGAAAAACATTATGGAAATAAGTATTGTACAGTTCGCATCGATGATTGTACATTAAATCCTCGCCCTTCTTCTCTCTGCACTACTTCTCTCTCCCTCTCTACACGTACTAAAAAAAACAAAAAAAAACACACACAAATCTCAATTTTACACTAATAATCTATTGCCTCTCCCTCTTTCTCTCTCTGGATCTTCACATCCTCTCTGCAGATTTCCCCAATTTCCCGAACCCTAAACCCAAATCTGCTCCCAATTTCGTTTCCCCGCCCCGAATTCCATCTAATCGCGCTCGAGATCGATCCGATACTCTTCAATTCTAAACGTTTTCAAAGCTGGAGCAGCTAAAGACAATCGGTCGGGAGCTCGCGATGGGCTCCCAAGGTGGGTTCGGGCAGTCTAAGGAGTTCCTTGACCTCATCAAATCAATCGGCGAGTCTCGATCCAAAGCGGAGGAAGACCGCATTGTATTGCGTGAAGTGGAGACCCTCAAAGTTAGGTTGAACGACCCGAATACCCCCAAATACAAGCTCAAGGAGTACATAATCCGCCTCCTCTATGTCGAGATGCTCGGCCACGACGCATCCTTCGGTTACATCCACGCCGTCAAGATGACGCACGACGAGAATTTGCTGCTCAAAAGAACTGGATACCTGGCGGTGACGTTGTTTCTCAACGAGGATCATGATTTGATTATTTTGATCGTCAACACGATACAGAAGGACTTGAAGAGCGATAACTTTCTGGTGGTTTGCGCGGCTCTGAATGCAGTTTGTAGGTTGATCAATGAGGAGACGATTCCGGCGGTTCTGCCGCAGGTGGTGGAGCTGTTGGGGCATCAGAAGGAGGCGGTGAGGAAGAAGGCTGTCATGGCGCTTCATCGCTTTTCTCAAAAGGCTCCTGGGTCGGTTTCCCATCTCATTTCCAATTTCCGCAAGGTGCTCATTCCCTATTGTCAATGAATCTACACATGTATACATGTTAGAGATATACAGTAAATAGTAGTGAATTCCTCATTGCAAATTTCAAAAATTGGTGGTATATGTCACTCCCTTACCTTACAGATGGATATCAAGTGTAAATTCTTGCTAGCTTGTAAAAAAGTATAAATTCACACTTTGCTTTATATGTTCTGACTATGTATCTCTGTATTTATCAAGCACATAATGACTATGATAAATTTTGAGATATGCTTGTTTTTGCAGCATTTAGAACCCTGATATGACTTCTATCATTCAGACAACTGTTTGGATTGCATGCAGCTCATCATGTCTTAAAAAAAGTGATTAGGGATCCCAAAGAGTGGGCATACTAGACATATTTGCATTATTTTATATTATTGTTTATCAAACATTTAATTTTGGCAACCCTAAAACTTTTGTGGATGAGAAAGTAAATGCTTGATTGTGGGAAACAATTAATATTTTTTCTCACTAATTAATTTTATTGCAGAAGCTTTGCGATAATGATCCTGGGGTTATGGGTGCTGCTCTTTGCCCTCTATTTGATCTTATTACTGCTGATGTTGACAAATATAAGGACCTGGTGATTAGTTTTGTAAACATTCTTAAGCAAGTAGCTGAGCGCAGACTACCAAAGAGTTACGACTATCATCAGATGCCTGCTCCATTCATTCAGGTGAGCCTGTCTTTTTCCTTCACGTCTTTTGCATCCTCACTCATATAGCAAGTTTTTCTGTTTGATCACGTTATAGTGGAAGATCCGACTTAGAAGAAAAGTTGTAAATTTTCCTTTTCTTTTCTGGTTATGGTTTGAGGTGGATTTGTATATTGTTTAAAGCATGTTTTTCCCCCTCCTCAGTGTGGGGTTATGAGGTTATTCTTTTCTTTTCCTTCTCCCATATAAAGCATAGGCATCTTTTCCTTACTACAACTCTGAAACCCCTGATACGTTTTTTGTTTTTTCCCCTTAAATAAAGAGGATCTATAATGGTTCCCCATTTCCCCCCTTGCGGTGACTCGAACCCCCGACCTATCGGTTGGAGGGGAAGCGTCTTACCGAGTACCATCTAAGCTGCACTTCGTTGTCTGAAACCCCTGATATGCTACCAATATGTACTTGCTGTATTGTAAATATGCTCTTAGTGAAGGCAAAAGCAACACACAACTACAGAGAATGTGAATTTCTGCATAAATGTAGGGTTTGCTAAGAGGAGCACCTAAATTTTGATATTATATATATGCTCTCATTTTTCATCTTTGTAATTACTAATAGCTTATCCTGTGTTATCACAGATCAAATTGTTGAAAATTCTGTCCCTGCTGGGTACTGGTGACAAGAAGGCAAGTGAACAAATGTACACAATTGTAGGTGACATAATGAGGAAATGTGATTCGACAAGCAATATTGGGAACGCCATTCTTTATGAGAGCATTTGCTGTGTTTCATCATTACACCCCAACCCAAAGTTGCTTGAAGCTGCTGCTGATGCCATTGCGAAATTTCTAAAAGTATGTCTTCTAAAACTTAGAAATATTCTGAAATCAAAATTTTATGCCTTTTTGTTGTATAATAACCATATTCATGTCTGATGACAGAGCGACAGCCACAACCTGAAGTATCTTGGTATTGATGCTCTTACTCGACTAATAAAGATAAACCCAGAAATAGCTGAGCAGCATCAACTGGCTGTAATTGATTGCTTAGAGGTAAGATATGGTGTTTACATTGATGAAGAAGGGACGTCAATGATTTCTGATTTAATTTCAGTTACAAAAGATTGTATTTCTATTTCTTGTAAAATATGACTCTCATGCTTCCTAACAGCTGGTATGACCCAAGATGGCTATCTTATCGGAATATCACGTATAAATAAAGTTATCTAAATTGTTAGAATTTCCCCTTTAAAACAATAGTCAAGTTTTATTCTAGAAAGCCCTCCAAAAAAATTAGAAGTTTCATTCTAGTATAATACTGTAGGCAATAAAACTTGAAATGTAATCCAATAAGCACATGGAGTTACAGTCAGTCTGCATTGTCTACATAATTATGCTGGAGTTAGTGTCAAGTAAGAGTCAAAAGTGATGTCATTAAATTGAAACCCAAGGTAAATGACAATGGATAAGGCACTGAAATATATTTGCCTTCAAATGTGTCAGGAAAGATTTGTTACTTAAGGCACTAATATTTGCCTTGGGTAATTTAGTTGTTATTCTTTATCTGTGAATATAATTTTAACTATAAAACTTAGCCTTGCTTTATTTTGAAGTTTGGCTGAATCTGGTAATGACATCTTATGATTAAGTTACTGTTTCATGTATGCTCAGAAAAATTCTTCTGTCTTTCACAGGACCCAGATGATACCCTAAAGCGCAAGACATTTGACCTGCTCTACAAGATGACCAAGTCATCAAATGTAGAAGTAATTGTGGACCGTATGATTGAGTATATGATAAGCATCAATGACAGTCACTACAAAACCGAAATAGCTTCAAGATGTGTTGATCTTGCTGAACAGTTTGCTCCAAGCAACCAATGGTTCATACAGGTTCTCACTGATTTGTCATTTAAATCACTAATCTTGGATGCTGTCTTCATATTTGAGGAGTTTTTGATTTTCTATTTTTTCATTTTCCAGACCATGAATAAAGTATTTGAGCATGCAGGGGACCTGGTGAATGCTAAAGTTGCACATAACTTGATGAAATTGATTGCAGAGGGATTTGGAGAGGATGATGATACTGCAGATAGCCAGCTTAGATCATCTGCTGTATGGTTTCTCTTGGCATCTAAAATTGGCATCACTTGCATACCTGGTCTCAGTGTCTTGCTAGTCACTTCACCTAATTACCAGCTAACTATCTTCTGAAATCATTAGTTGGTCGTTGGATTCTTCCATGCGTGATTAGCTAGCTGTTATTTTGCACTCTGCATCATGTTGCTCGAAACCTTTTTTGATGGCAAAGAGACTGAAGATCTCCTTTGACAAAGGCAGGACTTAGGAAAGTCCCCCAGGAAACCATAAATAGCTTTGTTAACAGTAATCAGCAAAAATGATTTTTTCTGTGGACCTTGTGGCAGTATCATGGGGATTGGGGATAGGTTGAATCTCTATGTATATATTCACTTTATTGAGAAGTAAGAACTTTCAAGGGGCAACCATGCATCTTTATCTTTTCTTTAGTTTTCAGGCTACTCTCTTCTTTGTCTCATGAATAACCAAGTCTTTTCTAGAATCTAAGGAAACCTGTGTCCAATCTTATTGAGACCGGGGAAGGATACACCCCAACACATTGGTGTGGGGCCTTTAACAAATAATTGGAGCAGGAAGCTTATAGGTGGAGCTTAACTCAGTACAGGACATAAACTACTATTTGGAAGTTGTAGCCTAATTTGATCTCTACAAACTCCACTATCCCTATAGCCGGGCATGATCTTGGTATTATGTTTGGTCTTGGTGAGGATGTTATTCTAAATTTGGAATGATACCCCATTATTTTTTGTCCTGCGAGGAAAAAAGTGCCATTGATCTATTTCTATTAGTGGGTAATAGTGGACAAAATTATTGGGATTTTTTGGATATTGCTTTTGATCAGTGCTAATGCTTTTAAAGCCTGTCCTTGTCATGCATTGATGACATACTTTTAAGGGCCTTGGGAACATCAGGGTAGTGAGGTTCATCTCATTCTTGTCTTAGATATCTGCAAATGAAGTGCCTTCTTGTCACCCTTGACTTAACTTGTCTACTTTTGTTTTCACCAGTGCTGTTCATACTAACTTTTCTGCTTTTACTTTTTCACAATAAATCGTTGAAAAATACAGTGTTGCTGCATACTTTTGTTTCTTGGAGTCAAATTTGATGGACCAATGATGGTTGTGCTCATTCTAGCATTTCTCATTAAAATCTCCTATTATCTGTTGAGTACAGGTGGAGTCTTATATTCGGATTATGGGGGAGCCAAAACTACCATCTGCTTTTCTTCAAGTATGTTACCGAACACCCAAGATTCTTTCTTTTGTCGTATTCTTTTCCTAAGGTTTGCAGTGGCAGCTTACCATCCTAATTTTGTTTTGACCAACCAAATTTATACTCTCTCTGTCTTTTGATTTCCTTAACTGGTCTCTTTCTTTCTCTCTCAAAGGAAAGTTTGCTCACCTCTCACCATGTTTTCTGTAATTTCTGATGCTGCAGGTAATTTGTTGGGTCTTAGGGGAATATGGGATTGCAGATGGTAAATATTCTGCGTCATACATCATTGGGAAGTTGTGTGATGTTGCAGAGGCACACCCAGATGATGATACAGTGAAGGTAAGTATTTAGCATGTCAAATTGTGTAATACATCCTGTGGTGTAACTACAGTACATTTGCAAAGTGGAAGCATTGTTCTTGTGTTGTATATTTACAACTTTTGATGTATTACTCAGGCTAATTGTCTGTTCATGTCACTCTGAATTCTGATTCTCTGAAACCTTAAAACATTTTGTACTCAATCTATTGATAGTACTTTGGGTAAATATCATTTTAAACCCTGACCTATACCTGCTTTATAAGAATGTCCTGAACTTTAACAATTATTACTTTTAAACCCCAAACTATCAACTTTTTATCAAAAATATCCTGCATTCATTTTCTGCCTCTGGAATCCTTGAATAATGAAGAAAAACCAGTTTTTCAACGTAGAAAATTTGATTTATCGGCAGGCTGTAAGGTGATAGTAGAATATTTTTGAAGAAAAACTAGTAAACTTGGGTTTCTCATCGGATTGGAAAATAAATGCAGGATATTTATGATAAAAATCTTATAGATTGGGGTTCAAAAAATATTTGTTAAAGTTTGGGATATTTTTGATAAAGAGCTGATAGTTTGGGGTTTAAAAAAATATTTATTTAAGTTCAGGACATTATTGATAAAGTGGGTATAGTTCAGGGTGTAAAGTGATTTTACCCTAATACTTTTGTAGACTTGCCCTCCCCCAACACTTTATAGTCTATAGAACTCATCTGTTAGCAGCCATATAATATACACTTTTTGTTCAAGAATCGGAGTTCCCAGTCCCCAACTTTAACTGTTTCTTTTAGAAACTACAAACAGTCATCTGCTTGAATTTGTTAAGGACAGCTGAATATCCACTATGTTGCCTGTTAAATTTTAATTAACAATTGAAATACCTTCGCTGTATGCTAATTAGTGGGTCTCCTTAATGAAACTGGATATCTTTTATAAATATTAGCTGCGTTTATTGAATAATTGTTAATTGATTTCAATTATAACCTCTTGTGTAGTAGAGTAAAATTTTGAAGTATCCCTGTCATGATTTGAGTTGTGTATCTAGCATACATGAGAACAGCTAATAGATTATTCTGAAATAAGAAGGAAAATTGAGAACTTCTGAATGACTTGCAAGACGGTCATATCTCGTGCATTTTTAAACAACTAATAATGAAGAATCATTTATTTAATGTAAAAGGTTTTCAGAGAAACAAACTGCAAAACTGCATTTTTGATTGGCTGCATATTAGTACTCGCTATTCATACATTGCCCTAACTTGATAATATTGCCCATCTGTGTAATATCCATTGTCCTGCTTGTTTGAAGGCATATGCAGTGACAGGAATTATGAAGATATATTCATTTGAAATAGCATCTGGGAAACCTGTGGACTTACTTCCCGAGGTAAACATTCTGGATTTTGCATCTGGTGTTGACATTTTAACTATGTCTCGAATATTTCCACTATTGCTAGAATTTTATCACGCCCATCTCTAGTGCTATTGTTGGTGGTATGCAGTTTTAGGTGTCTCTAAACACATTTGGTATTTCATAAACATGTTTTTGCTGTACTTCACTTTTGTGAGTGGTTTGTAGGAGGATTCCTACTAGTTTCTGGAAAATTTTCTTCTCTATAATCCTGCTTTTTGATATCTATGATATGGAGAGATTTCATATTGGTGACATCTTAATTTCTACAGTGCCAGTCACTGATTGACGAAATGTTGGCATCTCACTCAACGGATCTTCAGCAGCGGGCCTATGAGCTTCAATCCATCTTCACCTTAGATGCTCAAGCTGTCAAGAAAATAATGCCTATGGATTCTACTTGTGATGACATTGAGGTGACATTTTCTTTCAGATTCAAGTATTATTTCGTTCATCCATACTAGTGGCCTTGACATATTTTGAACTTTTGAAGTTGGCATGTGCATGAGCTAGTCTGATGTTTCACTTCAACCCCCACCCACCCCCACCCACATACAAAATCCTTCCTATAGACAATGTTTATACACTTGGTCGTTTTCAACTACCTTCTCATCTGAATCTGAAAGGAACATGGCATAGTATTGCTTGATGGTTTGATGCTGTATGATTTTATAGCATGTATTTCAAATATGATCTATGATGACCTAGAAGATTGCAATATATCATTTTATGTACAATGGCCTGTTTGCTGCCACTGTTGCTGTTTTTGGTTGTATGAAGTGTCGCCCAATGCTAATAATGCTTTTCAATTCTTGCAGATTGATAAAAGCCTTTCATTTCTAAATGGTTATGTGCAACAAGCAATAGAAAATGGTGCTCAGCCATATATTGCGGACAGTGAGCGTTTTGGAATATCAAGTATTAGCAATTTCAAGAGTCATGACGAACATGAACCCTCCACACATGCTCTTAGGTTTGAGGCCTACGAGTTACCTAAACCGTCAGTGCCTCATAACATTCCTCCAGCATTAGCATCTTCAACCGAGCTTGTTCCTGTCGAGCCATCATATGTTGCTGATGTCCTGCATCCGACTTCTATTACATCAGCTTCTGATGCTGGGTCATCAGAACTGAAACTACGACTTGACGGGGTTCAGAAGAAGTGGGGACGTCCTACGTACTCATCACCCGCTCCATCAAGTTCAAGCACTGACTCAGTGAAGCTTCAGAATGAGACACCCAGACCAGACTCAGCAAGCAGTTCGAAACCAAAAACACGGGATACATCGTATGATTCAAGAAAGCAGCAACAAATTGAGATCTCTCCTGAAAAGCAAAAACTGGCGGCTTCACTTTTTGGGGGCTCATCCAAATCTGAGGGCAGACAGCCTCCTAGCCAGAAGAATTCGAAAACTCAGAATCACACTTCAGATAAGTCTCGTTCATCGAAGGCTCCAGCTGCTGATACTGCTCAAAAACCATCCCAGCCACCTCCAGACTTGCTGGACATGGGCGAACCATCTATTGCTAGCAGCATACCATCGGTAGATCCTTTCAAGCAATTCGAAGGTCTCTTTGATTTTACACAAGAAACAACACCAGCAATTACTGGTGGAGTTGATGGTTCAACTAAGGATTCCGACTTCTCATCTCTTTTTGCGGACATGTCTCTATCTGCCCAGAGCCTTACTGATCCCAACCCAGAATCGAACGGTCTTGGGGGAAGTATGGTCGAACCTTTGTCACCGCAGTTGAACAAGGGGCCAAATTTGAAGGAGGCTTTGGAAAAGGATGCGCTCGTAAGACAAGTGGGCGTGACGCCATCTGGTCAGAACCCCAGCTTATTTAAAGATTTGCTTGGCTAGAATTTTGTGTGAAACCTGGATGCAAATCGAGTTGGATTCGTTGAGGTTAGTTCTACACCTTGGTTTCTAAGCCGTGGCCAACAAGGATGCAATGTAACGACACCCGTCACAGGTCATGAGCAGAAATGTGGAGAAGTGGCTCTCTGGTGTTGGTAGTAGTTTCAGCTCTACTTTGTATTGGTTGCTGGGATGATTCCGGTATGTAGAGATTCAGTGAGAGCTTAGACAGTACAGGTTTTTCAACTGTCGATATATGTCTTCATCGTCCATGTTTAAAACCTCGGAAGAATTTTTGAAACATTAAAGGGAGAAGCATTGTGTCTTTGTTTTCACGCTGTAATAAAAGTATTGCTCTTATATTTTTACTTGCTCTTCAACTCTTATTTATAAGACACAGCTTTTTTATACAAAAGGCAGGTGGTGTATGTTGTATATTGGAATTTGGAAATTTATTCACCTCATCATATACTCTTTACCACGTGAAATATAAAATTGAGTGTTTTCAAATAAGTTCAAAATTAAGCAATCTGTTATCAATTTATCAAAGTAAATTTTAATGAATTATTTTTATGTATTAATCTTATCATGTAAAGTAACACCTCTTAAGAGAATAATGGGCATAACCTTCCTCCATAATCAAGTGATTTTGTTTGGAGGCACATTCTGATGCATTCATCCTAATTAAATTTTAATTGTGATTAAATTTTTATTTGAGATTGATGTATCATGTATACAAATTTGAGTGGTGCTATTTGGCCAATGGTCATCCACACAAGAGAAGATCAGTATTTGCAAGTGTAAAATAAAAAATAAAATTTGAATTAAATTTATACTCGATAATTGTTATTCTGAACTTGAATATCATATTAAAAATTATATTCCGCAGTTTACGAAGTTGAATGGAAGCTAGAGCATTAGTTAGATTAAAATAAAATTCTTGAATTTATAAAGTTAAATAAAAATTTAAAAATATTACTACTACTTACTATTAATAATTAATCCATTTTTATTTCAATTCTAAAAGTTCAAATGAATAGATATTTTTCCTCTATTGAAGCAATTTATTGTTACCCACAATTTGATTGTATAGATTTAATACTATTTCTCATACTCTTCCAATTCAAGACATAATATAATGAATCTATGCATAAGCACCAACGGTAAAAAAAACCTGGAAAGAAAATGAACCCACGTATATCTATAAGCACCAACGGTAAAAAAAACCTATCTCAATTGTAAAGTTGAATGCATATCATTTGTGGGATAAAAGTCGCTATATATATATGCTTATATCATATGAATCCAGAATTTTCTATCTCAATCATTTACCTGAGAGGGAGGGAAGAGAGTAGGCCAGCTAGCTGATCAAATTCAAGTCACCAACAATTTAAAATCTGCAAAAATCCATGAATAAAATTATAAAAAGAACTCAGAATTGGATTTCAAGGGTTTAGACAACTGGATTAATTGAGGGATTTTAAAAAACTAAAGAGTAATCGGACTAAAAATCAAGCAGCAGAAGTCATCGAAATCGAAATATTACGCACAAACAAATTTCTTCTTGTATTTGATCAATTCTCCAATAGTTAAATATACTTCTGAATCAATTTATATGTATCCTTTCGAGAGTTTATACTTTTGAGACTTCCTTTTATATTCAAACTCTAACAAAAAATCAGTCGTGCATGATTAATCCATTAGCCTCTTTGTTTTCTTCTTTAAAATCAGTTTTTGTTTTTCAATTTTTTTTAATTAGGGTATTATTTAATTTTTCTCTCAAAGATATATTTCAATTCAGATTAATTGATTATGATTGTATAAACTAGTATCAATGAGTGGATTTATTAGGATTCCTCTAAAAAATGAGATATAGGATCAAAGCATGTTGTAGATGAAAAAAACATGTCATTGTAGGTGCAAAAGCATAAGAATCGAATGAAAAGCATCACAATATACATGAAAAAACATATTCCTTGAAAATCATAATCTAATACATACGAAAGTATTCAAATTTAAAGAATATACTTTTTCACGTGACACAACACAACATGCTTTGAATTTGAATATTCCAATAAAAGAAGAAATACCCAATTTGAAATTGATATCTAGTTCATAATCTCGCGCCTCTTCTCTTCTCTCTCGCTTTCTATTACTCTGAAATCAACAGTAGCAGCTCAATTTTAATTCCTACAATGGAAACTAGTGCATCTATTCCTGGATCTAGGCAAACTAATTTGAAGAAATCGTTCAGTCGCACCTTGCGCTCCATGTTAACTGCCTGCTCGGGAGAGGTGAGGGTTTTTGTTTCTCGTCTTAATTCATTTTCAATTTCGTACTTTACACTCGTCGCTGGCAAGCATTCTCCAATTTGCTCCTTTGTAATTAAGTTTTTGTTTCACATTTTCAAGGAATTCCGTAAAGCTTTTCCGAGTTTCACTGCATCTGAGCAGGATCGTCTCCATCAGCTCTTTGTTCAGGTATTCTTTAAGAGTTCCACTCTGCTTTCTACTGTGACATTTTAAATTTATTCGCATTTGCGGGTGTTAGTGCAAAACTCTTGCTGTCGCCTAAAAATCTTGAATTTTGAAAGTTATGATTTCTTTTAATGTGAGAGTAATACCTCTTAAGCTCATTTCATGGCGAATTATGCTTTGTGCTTTCGGCATTTTCTCCGATTCTTTGGGATGTACCCACGTAGGGTTTTGTTAAAAATGCACAGTGCTGGGGGAAGCATTAATTAGTCTATTTGTTTTTATCCTTAATCAAGAAAAAGAAAATATAGAATAAAGTGCTTTTAAAAAAAAAATCCTAAGCATTGGAGTACATATATTTCATTGAATTATTAGTTGGTACATTTTGGGTTCAATCTGTAGGATCCATATGAAAGTTGATCTTTTGAATATGAAATTGAACTAATTCAGAAGGATCATCAGTAGAAGCATAAAACTGAGCAGAATATTTTAAAAAGGAGGGGGAGAAAGCAAAAATTACCGTTTAAGATGCTTTATCTGCACTCTGTTGCAAACTTGTTAGTTATTAAGTCAATGAACTGCCGGTTAGGGTACAGCATTACAAGCTTATTAGTTATCATGAACATGATTGTGTTATTGGCTATTGCCACAAATCTCATGCACAATTAAAATTATTATTTATTCATTCTGCCATTCAAATCCTTGCATTCTAGTTCTGAAAGATCGGTGTACAGATCTTACTTCATGAATTTTGACCGTCTCTGCTTTATGCTTTGATATATTTCAGGTTGTCTCCTCATTGCATGAAGATATTGAGGTATGCGACAAAAATTATTTCTTTGGCCTCTCACTTTGCTTAGAAACTGGCATGTGGTCTGCATCTTTAGCTTCTTATCTACTACCTTTAAAAAGTTTATTTATTTTGATGACTGAAACGATTGTTGGCTTGTTCAAGAATCAGCTTTTGTTGAGGACTGTTGCTATCATGCAAGCACACTGCTGATAAGCACTAATTGATGGAATCTAAATCTAACTATATGAACTAATTCGTCAACGATGATATTTCCATCGGTTTATTTATATTTGATAGTTTGAATTTTTTATCTGCTGCCAATGTTTTGGTTTATCTGTGTATATTGTTTTCTTGATTATTCCTATCCATCTTTCTCTTAGTTAATGAGCTTCTGAATAAGTGAATATATATTAGTTTTAGTAATGCTATTCTTTAGTCTTATAAACTTGATAGTTGATGTGTAATACTTCATTAGGGAGAGCTGTATAAGTGTCTTGTTTGCGTTCTGTCAAAGTAAAATTTATAGTATGGGGCTCAAATCTTATAAAGAAGGATTATTTTCCAAATTTCCTAGTCCAGTGGAAAAATTGCTGCTTGTATTCTTGATGATGTAAATTTATTTGTCTTTATAAACACTTCTACATTTTCACGAGAGAAATATATTTTGACTTATTTGAAATAATCACCAATATTGATATTAGCTTCTATATCTCTTGTCTTGCAGCAACAATTTGAGTCAATATTTCTTGGGACTCAGGTATTTCCCAGTGTTATTTTTGCAGAGAGTTATATTTATATGGTTTATCACAATTCACAGAAGGGGATCCATGGCCCTCCAAATTCCTACCCAATTTTCTTTGCCCGCATAGACGTCTCATTGTCTGTTCCTTATAGCTGGTTAAAACTAATGAATTATTTCCAATGTTTGTAAGAAATAAGTGTATATTTAGTTATGTATAATAGGTCCTCCAGAATTTCTTATCTTTTTCTGTAGGCAGGAATAATTCTTGATTCTGTAGAAGAGCTAGTGGAAGAACAAACTCTGGATCCTCTACATTCCAAGAAGTACGCCTCTATATCGCTTAATTAACTTTGTAACTAACGACCTTCTCCTACATAGCTAGTTACTAATTTGAATATCTACATGTATATATGATCGAGTAACTCTTTACTGCAGTGACAAAGCTTGTAAATTCTGCTCTTTTTATGACTTTTCTCTATGCAGAAATACAAGTACAAACTCAGGTCTTGTTAGACTTTCGAACTTTTTTGTTAAACATGTTTCCTTAATAGGCTATAATACTTGCAGGAGTAATGTTGGAGAAACAGCTCAAAAACTGTTAGAAGCAAAGAAAAATAAGGTCAATCATTTAACAGGGCTACTGGAAAAGGTGAGCTCAAAGGACAATATTTCCATACTTATTTGAACTGAATAGACAAGTACGATTAGAGTTGATAGTAGCTCAATCCAAAATTTACAAGTCACAGATGCTAAATTTCAATGACAGTGACAAGTGTGCCTAAATGAATGTGGATTGTGGATCATGTGGTTTATGAAACAGAAGTATTATACAGCACAACCTGTGGTCCAAAGAACATAGATTAACTTGAGTTTGTCTACAGTTGATAGTATATAGCAGTACACTTACGGTTTGCAGCATATAAAAGATATCTGGTTTCACTAGAAAAATATTAACTTAGTATGCTCCATTGTCAAGATTATGGTAGATGTGAAAAATTGTTTCTTATGTAATTTTCTTCATTACTTTCTCTTGAATGTCGCCAGAAAATCAGCCGTTGCACTTTTGTATATCGCCTTTCGATTATCCTGTTTGATCAGTTAATATATGAAGCCACAGTGTGATGCAAAATTTTACTTTTTCCTGGCACCCGGAAACTAAGGGGGCGGCTGGTATGTAGGAATGAAATTAAACAGGAATGTAATGCACTTCAGAATGGAATAACAATAGGAATAGAATGGAATGAAAAAGATGATTCCTATGGCTGGTATGTACAGGGAATGAGCGAATAAGAATGGAAATAAGTTATTATTATTATTATTATTATTA
>JAYJMF010000028.1:1924073-1942881 GCA_036873715.1 Salvia sclarea
GGTCGTCATCTCCAAGTTTCCGAGTCTAAGAAGTCTGAAGCTCTAGCCGTTGCCATATCTAGAGAAGTTACTAATGAAATGAGCACTGCCGAAGCTTTCTTGCATGGGGATCGACAGGTGACAGGTGTTGCGGCTTGCGTAATCTCAAATACACTATGTTTTAGTCACTTTGTAGTACTTTCAATTTAGATATTATGTGAATGAATTGGTTGTTGTATGTTTTAGTCACTTTGTATTACTTTCAATTTGGATATTTTGTGAATGAACTGGTTGTTGGATGATTATAATAGTTCAATATATTTTTCTTATATATTCATATGAATATTGTATCAAATAATTTTTTTTAGAAAATTATAGCAAAATAAATATGAAAAATATAATTTTGCTCAATATATAAAGGAACAAAATATAAATTATGGATAATTGATGGATCAAAATATAATTTACAAATTTAAAGGTGGAAAATGAAATTTATAAATAGTTTCAGGAGAAAAATGAATTTATAAATACTTTTAGGAGGTCTTGCGTAAATTTTGGTTCCAATAAGATTAGTGTAGTTATTGAGTGCATATGGCGACACGTAAAACTGACATTATATGTGGTTTTTCAGTACACGTTTGAAGTGAAGCAATAAGGACTCTATCATTACACCTGGCCTATCGTTACATCTGCTAATGTTACACAATTCTCAAGTGCCACGATACGTAAACTGCCACGATAGCTAATTTCTGGTGACATTTCTAAGCGCCATAATAGACAATATTTCTTGTAGTGAACGTTGACAATTTAATATTTTTCTAAGGAAAATACATTACATATGATTATTTTCCTTAAATATAATTTTTTATAACTATAAGATTTGAACAATTACGTTTGTCGGCCAAGCCGCAATATATTTTTCATTATCAATCATAAATATGAAAACATTGGTTTTAATCAGTTTTTCATGTGCCTTTTATTTTCCATTCTTCCACTCTAGTCTAGATTTTCATCATTAGCTACAACACATTTTTAATACTTTTTTCACGTTTTTCGTATTACCTTTTTTTCAAAAGTCCTAACTGTCGACATGTATAAATGATGGATATACATTTATTCTCTCTCTATACATATATACTCAACATCGGTAAGAACATTTATTATTATGCCAACCTGCAAAATTTCTAATTTATTTAGTTAATTTTTAATATTTTACTATTTATTAGACATTTAATTTATACTTACGAAGGATTGTCAATTATTTAAATTATTATATTTATAAAGTCAAATAAGTTCGAATTAGTAGTGGTTATTAGTACGTAACGGTTTGATACAAAGGGATAATTGGCCTATTTTTATATTTTCACTATTTATTATACATATTTACTCTATAATTGTAAAAGATATTCAGTTACTATTATAGTTATTTATATCAACTTTGGCTTTGCAAGTTTGAATACTACAACTAATCTCATTGTTATTTCTTTCAATTATGAATTAATTATGCTGAAATAATAATTTTGTCCATAATAAGAAACTCTTTTTTTTAATGGAATAGAGGAGGTTTCATTTTGTGTCACATTTTACATTATAATAACCCACATACATCATATATGCATGTAACAGAAAAAGAACCATGCATCCTATAGTGTACATACACAACATATATGTAATATTTATGACACGGCATATATGTAATATTTATGATACAGATTTATGATGCAATTATTAGAATCCCAAATGTCTATTTATAGAATGCATCTATGCACGACATACAGATTAAATTTGTGATAATACGTGAGGAGATATTTGAGTTGAGATTTGTTAACAATTCAAACTTATTCCTGAAGTAATTCAATTTTTACCAATTCTCAAAATCAAATTATAATTAAGTTGATTAAAATATGTAGTCAATATTTTGATAAAATATATTAATTGGCCAAGTTTGATTAAATTGGTCACATTTTTCTTAAGATGGAAAACTAAACGATTATGCTTTGATTAGTTTAACTAATTTTAATATCGAAATATGTTAGATTTAAACTAATTAATACTAATGCACATAAATTAAAAATACATATAGGTCTGTACGTACTAGAATGGAGTATTAGACGATATCTTTTGGGCATGGTGATTTAGGAAGTCTTTTTTGTATTTAATGTAACGGAGTCCATTAATTTGAGGCGAAAAATTATTGAACGATCCAAATATTTTGAACAGATTTGCATATCATCAACTATAACACATCTTTAAGTAACATAAAAATTATAATAAACATATTTATATGTATTTACATATACAAATAGCAGATTCAATCCATATACAAATAGCTTGATTCATTTCTTTCTCATCAATTCTTGATGTGAGAATGTGTAGAACTTCTATATATAGAATTGATAAAAATACAAGAAATAATATGGAGAAAACTTGAAGATCATTTTAAATTTTGGTGGAAAATAGTACATCATCCTTTTAGTTCAAGGGATATATATATAGGCTCAAATATGAAACCTTCATCTAATCTCATAAATAATAATAATAATAATAATAATAATAATAATAATAATAATAATAATAATAATAATAATAATAATAATAATAATAAATATAGATTATTGAAATTCTAGGATTTTTAATTTTTAAGTAACCTTTCTAATCCCATAAAAAATGGAGTAGTAACAATAATAATTGTAGACAATTGAAATTCTAGAATTTTTAATTTTTTAAATAAATTTTTGAGGAAAAATTGCATAGAGGATTCATTTTTAGTATAGTATATATATATATATATATATATATATATATTCAACTAGGTTCGTGTAAGTAGTAGTAATTGGCCTATTTGTATATTCCCTCCTGTCTTTCTTTTATTGGTCCTATTTCTATTTTGGAATGGTCTTTTTGTATTGGCTCATTCAATAAATGAAATGTCTATTTTAATTTTTAATCACACAAACACAAGGCCTCATATCTACTTTAATTTTAAACCATACAATTCTTTCTACTAACTATTTCCTAAAATTGTGTGCCCAAAAATATGGGGCAATACAAAACGATCGTAAGGAGAACTATTTATTAGTAATGCATATTTACTTTGCAATGTTTGAATTTTGTTGAAACAAATAACTAATTATTGTAATTATCTATGTTTAATATATATTTAGATATTTTATTAATTTAAATGGGTTGGGGGTAGTTATAAGTTTGGGATATGAATGAGCAGTAAATTATCGTGTTTAAGATTGATACGAGTATAAAAGTTCTAAATGGCTATTATAGATCGTATAATTTTTGAATTTATACCTTAATTTAATTTCAATATTTTTTATTTATACACTTTATTATTAATATTTTGATTTGTGATTTTTGGGTTTTATTGTGATAGATAACCAATTACTATTCCAAATTTTATTTGATATATCTTTTATAAATTTAAACATATTCTAAAAAGTATGGTGCATAATAAAATCGAATGAGATCCTCTGTCCCATAATCTTTTGCGTACCACCGTGTACTACTATTAATTTAAATATTTTTAATAATATTTGTTATAAAATAAAATTTTATTGTGTCATAACACAACATGATTAATATTTATAGCAAATGTTTAGCATTTTAGAAATTATATACTATATTTTTGGAATATTTTGATTTTAAAAAATACTTATTTTGGTTGATTATTTTAAAAATATGGTTTATAATTTTTTACAATTTATTTTTTTTGTATAAATGTTAATCATGTTGTATTAGAGCATAACAAAAATTTATTTTATAACTAAATATTACAAAAAATATTGAAATTAGTAGTGATACACGGTGGTACGCAGAAGTTTGTGGAACAGAGGATCTCATTCGAAATGCGGATGGGATCCTCTGTCCCAAATTCCTCGTGTGCCACTACGAATTTTGATAGTTTTGATAACTTTTCTTTTTGTAGAATAAAAATTTATTATTACATAATATATCATGATTAATACTTATAACAAAAAATAGAATGTTAACCATGATTTTGGAATATTTTGGTTAAAAAACTTATTTTGATTGCTAATTATTCCAAAATCATGATATATGGTTCTTTAAAATTCTATTTTTTCTATAAATATTAGTCATGATATATTACTCCCTCCTGTCTTTTTGTATTGGCTCATTGCAAAAATGAAAATATTACTTTAATTTTTAACTACACAAACACATGGCCCCACCCCACTCTCTACTTTAATTTTCAACCCTACAATTATTTTTACCAACTATTTTCTAAAACTGTGTATCCTTTTATTTGGCCGGGCAATACAAAAAAGAGCAAATGGAATATATAATAATAAATTTGTATTCTAAAAAAGAAGTTATTAAAACTATCGAAATTCGCAGTGGCGAAAAAAAAAAATTGAAAGAGAGGATCCTATCCGAATTAAATGGCAATTAAGGATCCCAATTACGAATTTGGTGGCGCCAGATGATTCCCTATGGAAAACGTATGTGAATCCTGTTTTGTTTATTTGAGGCACCAAACACACTTTGTTAAAATACAGGAAACGAGTTGCACCAACTGCCCTAGAACATAAATACACCATTCAATTCAATGGATTAATCCGCTCTCCCCAACCACACCATTGCTCTCTCTCTCTCTCTCTCTCTCTCCCTAATTCCAATGACGGATCCACTCCCACTGCTCTCCCACGCGGAGACGCCGCCGCCGGAGTTGAAGCTGTTCCACCGCACCACCTCCCTCGACGACACCATCGAGCACTGCATCGGCGACTTAGGCTGGAAACACACTCTCCAAGCCAGCCTCGTCTCCTTCGCATGGTTCTTCGACGCGCAGCAGACATTCATCAGCGTCTTCACCGACGCCGAGCCTCAATGGAGCTGTGTCCCCGCCAACCAAACCTGCGCCGACCTCTGCAATCTCCCCGCCGACGCGTGGGCGTGGGATACACCCCCTGACGCCTCCATCATCTCGGACTGGTCCCTCCAGTGCGCCGGCTCCATCGTGAAGGGCCTCCCTGCCTCGTCCTTCTTCTTCGGCTGCCTCGTCGGCGGCTTCGCCCTCGCCACCCTCGCCGACTCCTCCCTCGGCCGGAAGAAGATGCTGGTGTTGTCGAGCCTGCTCATGTCCCTCACCGGCGTGCTCACCGCGCTCTCCACCGGCGTCTGGATGTACACGGCGCTCCGCTTCCTCAGCGGCTTCGGCCGCGCCACCATCGGCACGTGCGCGCTCGTGCTATCCACCGA
This sequence comes from Salvia sclarea, assembly GCA_036873715.1. Lineage (NCBI taxonomy): Eukaryota > Viridiplantae > Streptophyta > Magnoliopsida > Lamiales > Lamiaceae > Salvia > Salvia sclarea. The sequence goes on from JAYJMF010000028.1 coordinate 1,929,285, forward strand.
GCTAGTCGGGAAGAAATGGAGGGAAAATATTGGGATTGTGGGATTCATATACTTCACTCTAGGGTTTCTGTCTCTCCCGATTATCGCTTACTGCTCGCGAGATTACTCATGGCGGTTCATGTATCTCTGGACCTGCGTCCCCTCCGTTATCTATTCCCTCTCATTGCTTTTCCTAGTGCCGGAGTCTCCGAGGTGGTTGTTTATAAAGGGGAGGAAGGAGGAATTCGTGGAAACGCTGCGGAGCATGGCGGCGCCGACTAACCGGAGCAGCCTGACGCAGAGCTTCTTCGGGCAGTGCGGCGACGACTGGGAGGAGAGGTCGACGCAGGAGACGGACATGTTCTCGGCGGCGAGGATCTTAGTGAAGAAAGGGTGGTCGTGCCGGCGGCTGGTGTCGATGATGGCGATCGGGTTCGGGATCGGGATGGTGTACTACGGGATGCCGCTGGGGCTGGGGAATCTGTCGGTGGATCTGTACGTGAGCGTGACGCTGAACGCGCTGTCGGAGTTCCCGGCGTCGCTGTTCACGTTCCTGTTCATCGGGAAGCTGAACAGGAAGGGGGCGGTGTTGGGGCTGTGTGTGATGAGTGGGATATGCAGCGTGTGTTGCGTCATGGTGAGCTGGCAGGGGATGCAGATCGTGCTGGAGCTGCTCTCCTTCTTCTGCGCCTGCACTGCCTTCGACATCGTCCTCATCTACACGCTCGAGCTCTTCCCCACCACCGTCAGGAACTCCGCCGTCTCCATGGTGCGACAGGCACTCGTCTTCGGCGGCGTGCTCAGCCCCGTGCTCGTTGCCGCCGGGAGGAACAACGCCTTCCTCTCTTACGGCGTGTTTGGGGTCGCCATCGCTGTTTGTGCGATGTTTGTAGTGTGCTTGCCGGAGACGAGGGGGAGGGTTATGTGTGATACCGTTGAGGAGGAGGAGCGCCGTTATGCTACCGTCAACGCTGACGGTGACGGAGTATATTGTATTTGAATTTCAAACACCATATATATCCTGTAATTTGCCCTTTTCTTTTCTATAAAAACAAATTAATTACAACTCGGGTTTGTGGATGTAAACACGTCGTTTGCATAATTCTTGTTACTTTTTTCTATTTTCAACCTTTTTCTTTGTTTTTGAAGGGAGAACTTTAAACCCTTAATTGAAGGCTTGGAGCCGGAGCGAATCACTCCAATAAACAAAATATCGAGATTGATGAAATAAGAAATTGAGGATCTCACTTCGAGGTTGCCTAGTTTGCTGAATCCTACTTAAAATACACCAAGACTGCTATAAAGACCACTCTAAGGGTGGATGCACGCAATTAATCAATAATCTTGACTATGTTCTATTAATTTTATCCAAGGTTTATTAATCTCATTTAGAATTTTTATTCAATTTTAGAATTTGCTAGTTCTCAGTGAAAATTTAATAGTAATTTCTAAAGAAAGCATCTGAATTCATAATAAAATATATAATGTAATATTAGTACAAATTTAATTACAAGAGACAGTCGCGTTTGTGGATATACTAGGCTTTAAAATGTAAAGACGTCGTTTGCACCGCGGCATTCTTCTTGTCATATTATTGGGTTAAATAGTAATAATACTCCACTACTGCGCTTTAACTTTCAACTGTATTTGGAAGGAACCCACTCACTAAACAAATGTGAAGAACTTGAAGATTGATGAGAGAGAAACTGAGGATCTCACTTCGAGGTCACCTACTTCGCTTAATCTTATTTAAAAATACACTAAAACTGCCAGGCGGTATTAATTAATCTCGCTTAGGATATTTAACAATAACCTCTTGATTCTCTTCCACCCAAAATAATAGTATTTTTTTAATAAATTTTCAATTTTATCAAAATACTAATTTTATTCTGTTTTATTCCTCTTCTTACTCTATTATTACCTACAGCTCCACTCAAAACTCACATTCATTTCATTTTAAGTAAAATCTTTTAATTTGTATGCACAAAGTCAGTCATGCCTGGATGAAGGTTAATTCGGGCCTGATAACCGAACAAATAGTATTGTTCTCAATGTCTGAGAATTGTGAACAAATAATATTAAAAAAATATTGATTTTTAAATTATTTTTAAAATTCTTATTTATATTATACACATGCAAAATATTATTGAGATTTTTTCATTTTTTCTGATATTTAACAATATAATTATATACGAACTCAATAGATGATCCCACGTATTATTTTTAAATTTATATACAGAAAGGGATTAGCAGTAGAGAATTTGAACTCTAGATCTAACTCATAAAAAAAAAAAAAAAAGTGGGTACACGGCTTGGATGTCCGAATGGATATTTTTTAAATTTATTTGTACGTGCAAAATGCGTGCAATAAATAATTCCAAGAAAAACTCCTTAGTACATCCCATCCAATATGAAAATCGATGCGACATGGACATTTTTAAAATTAATTTATACGTGCAAACTGTGTGCAATAAATATTTCAAATAAAAACTCCACGTTAATAACATCCCATCCAATATTAAAATCGATATATTATCATCTTTTGGAGATGATATTGTCATCATAAGCCTAAATCTTTGTATATAAATGGAATTTAATTAAGTTGCCAACCATGCAATTAAGTTCTACCCTACCAACATCATCAGCATGGCCGTCCACGGGTGAAGTCATTTATTTTATTAATTCAGGTATCCATGAAGTCCATTATTATTTAATACTAGTATAATTTGTTATAAAATTAAAATTTATTATTTCATAATAAATCATAATTAATATTTATCAACTCAAATACAAACCTTTTAATTAAAATGTACAAACTAAATATGAAAGCATAATTACAAACTCTAACATACATACATTTTAAATAACTGAATTCTAATTAATAATCTTAAAATAATACTATTTCTTATTTTCATGTAATACATGGGTATAGTTATTCGGCTTTAATGGAGTTGGGATTAAGCATGAGAAGAACTTGACTTGTATCGGCCAAATTAAACAGACCAAACGAAAATATATTGGTGTATATTTGAATGCAAGAATTAGTTAATCCAAGCTGCAGTGCATGTCCATTTATTAGTTTTAAAATGCAAACTTCAAAACTTCAAACTTGATTAATTCAAACTGCTTATAATTAAAGGTACAAAATGACATTATACTATTTCTCGGCCCTTAATGTGGTCAAGGATTAACGAAGGATCCATATTTAGACATTTAGTCGATCTTGAAAATTCACAAGCTTGATTGAACCCACCTAAACCTCAAATGGTAAAAAGGTCTTTTGGCCCTTTTCTATCCATATACATATATTGATATATGTATGTATATATATACCTGAACTCAACTTTTAATACTTACCTACCCCAACTTTGAAATTTAGTTTTTCAATCCCTATTTCACGTAGTAATGAAAGAAAAATAGAGAGATTCGAGTTAAACGTTGGACTACTAATTAATGAACCTTGTGTAACTTAAATAGTGATTCATAAATGGAAAATTGAGCATTCATGTCTACAGTGGGCCGTCCGTCGTATCACCCACATGTACTATTCCATAAATGATAATTTAATTTGGTAAATTGTTGGATTAATGACTACCTGTTTTAAAATATGCTCAGGGATGTGAATGTGGGGGAACAAAAGAGGCAAATGTGTTATAATTACCAATTTGAAAAAGAAAAAAATTGGAAAATATAATTTTCGTTTTGAAAACTTGACAGCAAAAGGAATCGTCTTAAAGTGATACTTAGGAGAGATTCAAGAGGCAAAAAGTTCAAGTTGGATCCATCTCTACAATAGATGAATTGGATGTCTATTGTAATAAGATTGTTGTGTGTTCAGATGATGAGAGCTTTGATATTTTGAACCAACGCCGGTTTTCGATTCTTTGTTATCTCGCCCGAGATGTTTTGGATGTCCCAATTTCAACGGTGGCCTCAAAATTTGTTTTTAGCACTGGGGGAAGAGTTCTCGACCCTTTTAGAAGCTCTTTAACTCTTACAGTTCTCGAGTGACTCATTTGCACTCAAGATTGGCTAAGGAGCGCAAACGACAAAATCATGATTGAAGAAACTATTGAAGACATACAAAAACATGAAGAAGGTATCATTTTAATGCATTTTTTTATTATTTACATATGTATTGCTTGTGCTATTACATGTTTGATTAATTTGAATTTTATTAGATAGGTTTGAGGAACCTTTCCATCAATAAAAAGTGAGGAGAATATGACTCAAACTCAAGGGAAGAGTGCCCAAACCCAACAAAAAGTCAAGTGAAAATGATGGATACAAATACAAGTTTGGGATGAATTTGAAGAATTTACATTTGTTTTTGTAATTTGTTAATGAACTTGTGGTAATGGATTATTATGTAATGGATTGATTTTAGTTTTTATTTTTGTTGTGGATTGTGAAAATTTGAGACTGAAACACGTATAAGGTATGTATTTGAGTATTTGAAATCTGAAAATTATTGTATTATTGAAAAAATACGTATTTCGGCGGGTTGGACCGGACCTGGACCGAACCCGGGGCCCGCGTTTGGGTCGGTCCAAGGTCGGTCCTGTGCATAGCTTCGGTCCGAGTCGGGCCAATTTTTCAAAAACTTTCGGGTCTTCGGTCCACCCGGATTGGTCCGGATCGAACCCGTTTCACACCCCTAGCATTCGTCTTCACAAGCCCATTGGACGCTAGTCACGCCACGTTCAGGGGTATTTCGGTAATTCCAGAGCTGCCTTGGGAGACAATCCTGCAAAATATCGTCTCGTACGTCTATGCAATTCGGGTTTGTCAGAGAATATTCAGTGGTCCTTCATTGAGAGAGCGCCACGTGTCGATATGCACGGACGATGAGTAGTCGGATCTGAATCTGAACAGCCCAATCTGAGCAGCCCGACTAGTGCGGTTCTGACCTCAAGAGGATCGGGTTTCTACCTGTAGATTAGGGCTCTTAGTGGGTCTGATCTGTCTCCAGCCTTGTAGATCCGCAAATATGGTTCAGCTGCTTCTAAATGGCTCCTGGCTCTGTTCCTTCATTTCCAACTTGGGATCGGACCGCGGGTTTAATTTGTAATCCGTAATCCGAGCTTGCAACAATGTTCAATCTTTATCTAAATTAATCTAGAGAGAAGCATGAAAAAAAATTATATTTCTAATGTTTGTGATCGAGAGCAATGGGAGCGGTCGTGAAAAGGATGGAGAATAGGGCTTAAATAGGCCCAAAACACGTCAATTTGGGCTGAACAGCGCGCCAGGCCAGCGGGTGCTGGGGTCCAGCGGTCGCTGCCCCTGCCTGTTGTCCGCTGCGCGCACCCTTTTTGTTTCGGCCATATCTCCCTCGTTTGAATTTGGATTTGGGTACGGTTTTTGCCTACGAACTCGTATCGAGACGTGCTATAATCCTATCAAGTCTAAAATCCAACAAAATGATGATGAACAAGATTGCGTAATGCATTAATGAACATCAAAATCAAGCATAAAATGAGGTTAAATAGCTGCCTTGGGAGACAATCCTGCAAAATATCGTCTCATATGTCTATGCGCTTCGGGTTTGTCAGAGAATATTCAGTGGTCCTTCATTGAGAGAGCGCCACGTATCGATATGCACGGATGATGAGTAGTCGGATCTGAATCTGAACAGCTCGATTAGTGCGGCTCTGACCTCACGAGGATCGGATTTTTACCTGTAGATCAGGGCTCTTTGTAGGCCTGATCTGTCTTCAGCCTTACAGATTCGCAAATCTGGCTCCACTGCTTCTGAATGGCTCGTGGCTCTGTTCCTTCATTTCCAACTTGGGATAGGACTGCGGGCCCGAGATCATGAGGACTTGGGCCGGCTCATAGTATATTGGGCTTTCTGCAACTCTGGATATGTCTACCTGAAATTTCTGCGATCTGGATCTGTTTACTTAAATGGCCCCGCCATCTCGACTCTTGGTTTGACGATTTCAACTTTCCAGGCGTGGGTCTCCGAGGATAGCCCCTTCCGTCTTCAATCCGTGGAGCTCGAGATTTCCCGAAATGGCTAGTTTTTATCTAATGGAGAGAAGGTAGTGGAATTGTTCTCATCACAAAGTAAGTTGGGTCGTCTCCTCTTTTCACATCATCGCTAATCCCTCTTTACGTCCAGGGCCTTCCCTATTACAGTCCACAACAAAACAACCGATGTTCCTAGAATGTGGTTGATTTAATTTCATAACCACACATGTGATCAACTTGGTTTCCATAAAAAATACCACGTTCGGACAATAATAACCTTTCAGTCAGATATTTTAAGTAATGCTATAAATCAATTAAGTATTAAACCAAAATTATATTTTTGTGTTCCGATATACTCCCTCCGTCCACGAAGATAATGCACTTTTTGTCTTTGGGGACGTCCACAAAGATTATGCACTCCTATTTTTGGACATGACCCCACACTCTATTTTCACTTTATTACCCTTACTTTAATATTTATCTACACTACTTTTACATGGGACTCATTCTCCACTAACATTACTCTTACATATATTTAACAATACATTTTTGTGGAACTCATACTCCACTACAACTTAAGTCAACTACATTTTATTAAAACCCGCACCGAGTCAAACGATGCATTATCTTCGTGGACAGAGGGAGTATATATCTATGATACAGCATTTTCCACAACTTGGTTACATGTGCAACACTACACAGTGCAGCACTACACAAAATTGATTTTGCACATCTCCTTTGACCAAAATAATTAAAGTAACTACAAATCTACAATAACTTCGTTTGCTCAGTAGTACTCCCTCCGTCCCACCAAAATTAGCTCCTTTCTTTTGGGCACATGATTTTAGGAGAGTAGAAAAGTAGTTTAAAGTGGTGATAAGAATATATATTATTTAAAGTTGTGTGAGTAATACAAGTAGCCCAAAAAGGAAACGAGTCAATTTTGGTGGGGCACCCGACAAAGGAATACAAGCCAATGTTGGTGGGATGGAGGGTGTACGATATATCTAAGAATAGGAATGAAATGGATAAGAATTGATTTTCAAAATTGGTTGAACTTCATAACTACATTTTGATCATAATGAAGACTGATTTTATTGCTTCTTAACCGAAGTAAAAATATTAAGATCATGAAAACCTCTTACATATAAGGACGATATTCTGATTTGTATAGAAAGTAAACCAATAGTTCGACCACAATTTTGTATGCTTCATTTCCGAAATTGTTTAAGAGAGAATCCCTATGGTTGTTGATATTGAGAAGAAATGAATAGCTAGTAACTGGCCTCTTGGCTTAATTATGAAGAAACCTATCTTAATATGTGCGGAAATTCCTGCAAAAACAAAGAGATAATTCCATACAATAGTTGTTCGAACCTTTTACCAGATTCCTTTTCCATGCTAGAGGAATCACTCAAAATCTTGTGTAAAACACAAAGAGACCAACGAACAATTAAAACCTGCACATGGATGGACTTTTGGCTCAGCAAAAGAAATACAGACGGAAATCATTAAATGCATGTCACCATAAAATTAATAATGGAGTACAAGAATCTTGAGGCTTCTCTAATTTTAATCATGAAACATAAAGTATACACTAATAACATAGGGATGACTGCAACTATTGATAATGTAGAGAAAACTCACTAATTGTTTGTATATAATATACAACCTCCGTCCCATTATTCTTGGCTAGTATTCCTTTTTGGGTGTCCCAAAATTTATGTCTATCATTACTTTAGAACATTTTACTATTTTTCAACTCTCCTAAAATTCCATGGCTTAAAGAAATGAGCCAAGAATAATGGGACGGAGGGAGTAATACATTATACAATTAGATTGACCTATTCCTATCTGATAGTAATGAAAAATTATGATGACAAACAAAGATAACATATCCACGTAGCATAATGAGGTTGAGAGCAACATCTTGAGTGCGCCTGTGCCGCGGAGAGTTTTCAAACGTAGGGCGCCCAAGTGGTGGATTATTAATCTATATAGTTCATTGAGTTAGTATTTACTCTGTTACTTATGTTTGTTTAACTAAGTAATTAAGTGTCCAGGCCTAGTATTGCATGGCCTATGTTCCTGCATGGGCCTTGAGTTATTTAAATAACATGATTTAGGGTTTAGCATCAGAAAAAGAAGATTGATTGTGAACAGCACTTTGCTGTAGGGCCTCGTTAGGAGAGTTTTAATGAGCTATTCTTTCACAATCACCTTCACTCTATCAGAGATTGTATATTTGTATGAAGTTACTTTATATTACTGAAGAGGATAACTATCTAATACTCCCTCCGTCCCATTACAAGCGTCTAAGTATTCCATTTTAGGTGTCCCATTACAAGTGTCTACTTTCCATAAAAGGAAATAATTACCACTTTTTTTTCTTTCCTACTTTATCATTTACCCTTTTCTCTCTCTTACTTTATTACTTGTTTAACTATAATTCTACTTTTCTCTTTCCTATCATTTAAATTATTCTCTCTCCTACTTTATCTAACCTAAACATTCCCTAAATACTTATTCCTTAATCTCCGTGCCCCTTAATTACTTAGACACTTGTAATGGGACGGAGGGAATAGTTGTAACTAGGGAACTAATAGTAAAATGAATTTGTCCATATAAAAGTTTATAGTGTCTGAGTAGCTAGGCATAGTGCATAGAACATATCACTCAGAATACTGAAAGTGGATTTTGATTCTAGAATTCTAAACCATTAATAATTTAAACCACACAAAAAGCATAATGATTAATGAGTAAGATCAATTGTACAAAACGAAATGTAATTTCACCGAACCAACTACTAATTTCTAAAATAAAAAATAATCACCACAGAAATGTTTACACAGGTTGTGAACTCACATTTTTCAAATTGCAAAGATCAACCAAAGCTTCCAACAAGTCCTCCAATCTCAAAATATCATTACTGATCTGCAAGGAATTGACATACATCAAGGATGACCCAGACACGTAGGAAATTAAGTACACCATGCTACCTTAGCAAGCAAATGCAAAAGGATGAAGTGACCAACTGACTATTTGAATGACTGAAGATGAGAAATAACTATTACTCAAATCTTTCTTTGATTTAAATTGACATTTCACTGATAAAATATCATATATCTAAGAAAAAGTGACCCTCTCTTTAAGATTTCTACATACAAATAAGGTGTAAAGCAGAAACTGTACATTCCAAATCCAAAGTTAGACAGCATATCTCATACTTGTAAGTAACTACACATTTACCTTGGTGAAGACAGAATATAGATGTAAGACTTTTGCATATTCTAAGGCATGCAAAGGACCCTGTTGATCTAATGAGACCGTTTGCGAGCCATTTTCAGGGGAGTTGAGGTAACCAAACAGCGCATGAAAATCCATTTCGCAAGTCTTATACAGCTTTGCAACTAGAACCCTTCCCTGTTTTTGATCATTTGAGTTCCACAGTCCAAACAACTTTTTGGAGCGGCAACAAGTTTCTTCTGAAGCCGAAGTGCTTACTTCAGTGGTTTTATCTCTTCCTGTATCACAAGCTGCTGCACCAACTCAACAACAATTAAAAAAAAAAAAAAAAAAAAAAAACAAAAAAGAAAACTAAAAAGAAATAGAAAAAGAAAAAGGAAGATCCAAACAGAGAACATGCTGAGACAGAACAAAATCAGAAATTCAGGCAATACATCCTCTTGATAGATGTTTGAGAAAATGCTCACCTACATTTTGTACAGGACCCAAGCTGTCTTATAGATGGTTTCACATTTTGATGGGCTTCAGGTATCCCAGGCTCCAAAGGGTTACAAACGAGTCCATTCCTATAACCAGAAAAGGATTCATTCATGTATATTTTCAAATTTCAAGTCTAATACCTAATTAGAGAACATGTCAACACAATAATGATACGGCATGCTAAGTCCAAACTTGAATACTGCATGAAAAATGCCTAGACATGAACACAACATATTTTATGTTGAAATATACAAAATTGACTTTATCTTAAAGACATAATAATATACATTATACATGATACTGCATCCACCAAAAATTATAAAATGCATAAACATTTAACTAAAAAATGTTCGTTATATCATTATCACGACAGTATGACATGACCCGAAAATATGTGTCATTACTATATTGCCACGACAGTTATTGTGGCATGTCAGGAATTTCCACCTCTAATATACAACATACATCAAGTAACTTTTACTGCCAAATTGTGCATGTGGATTATTGTGTACCCGATATGAATTCCTCTGTTCCAAATCAAGGAACAACTGCTATTGACCTCCCACATCAAATTGATAAGTAAATGAAGTGCCAATGAGAAGCTTCCAAAGGTTCATTTAAAATCCATTGCCTGCTATTTCTTTACAGACATCTCTTTCTAGAGAGATTAAAAAAAAATTAACCCTTAATGGTGGAAATACACGATTGTTAAGAGCTCTAATTTGACAGTTATTAAGATTTCCACAAAACCATAAAATTTTATTTCATTCAGATTTCAGATAGGCAGAGACATAAAGAGCACGAATATGAAATAAAAGTTGGTTGTAATGATTCCGGATGGTTTATCACTCAGTTAGCAAGACAATGAAGCATGTGAAGCCTGCTTAGCGAGAATATGATTAGAAGTCTGCTTACATCACCATATTCTTTCTGAGATTAACTTCAGCATCTTTTGCCTCAATCCTGGAATTCAATACTTTCAGCTGCTCCAAGTTTTTTTCCTTTTCCTTTCTGAGCTCGGAGCACTCCTTCTCCTGAAACCAACAAGCAACAGCCAAAACAGCACAAGTTTATTCTTCCTCACTGAAAAAAAAAAAGATCATCAAAAGTCCACTTTCTGGGAGTAAGGCAATAAAAATCATTATTATTACCAGATGACTAAGCTGCTTCGAAACACGATTTAGCTCTCTCTGCAATGACAATCAAAACACCATGAGCAAAAGGTTATGCTACAAATCATCAGATGCATAGAATCCATAATTAGACATATGTTAATCGCCCGTATTAATCCTGATTAAACATATTCAAGTATAATCTTAACCTGTAGTGCACCAAATTCGCGCTCCTTTGCAATGTCGGTTCCTTGAGGGGCAACAGAATCATGAACATCGAAAATGCCACTCGTGTGAAAGGTTTGAGGAGTTCTCTGAGACAGTTCGCGAGGAGGTGAATAACTGATTTCCGACGGAGGAGGCGGCAGGCGCTGAGCGGGAGAAAGAAGTGGAATCGGAGTAGGCGCCTGAGGCGGAGGCTGAACAGGCGGCGGCTGGTTCCGACTAAGCTGGGTGGACAAAGCAGATTCCTCCGCTTTCACAAGCTCGTCTAGGAAGTCGGCGTCCCACTCATCGTCGTCTAAAGCCAGATCCGCCATCGTGGTACGGCCGCTTAGAACTGCTCTGCGCGCTTCACTTGCTTTCAAGGGTTAAAAATTTGGGGAAGATGGAGAGAAGTATGGGGAGGAGGGTGGGCCCCAAACGCGCACTGATACGACGGACGACGGCGAATTGCCGTGGAAATATTTTTTGAATTTTTTCTATTTTCGATCAATTGTGAATTGGTATTTACTTTCTTTTATTCTATTCTTTTATTCTACTCCATTTAGCTATGTATTTGGAGGTTTCTTGAAATTTTATTTCTTTACCGTGGTAATAATTTTATCCGAATAATTTTTCTCATTTTCTCAACAAATGAGTTAATTTCTTCGTATTTCCTTTATTATGAAAATGAGGGAAAAAAAAATCGGAGAATGATTATGTGATACGAGAGTTTAGAAGTGGCAAATTTTTGTGTTAATTTTCAACTTTTATCTAATATAATAAAAGAATAATTTCCGGGCTATATTTGATATTTTTGAAAGGACGAGTTATAAAGTTATAGTATATGTAAAAGTTGGACTAAAAGTGACTAATAAACCTTATTATTTTAGTTTGTTGGCATTTTTAACAGACATGTCACAACCGTTTGTCCACGTCAACACGAGATAACGACCGTTAGTTAATCGGGCTATAAATGATTTAACGGATAAAAAATCAGGCTATATTTGTATATTATTGAAAGGTTGGTCTATAACGTACTGATGGGTACAAAAATTGGGTTATAATTGACTAATACCCCTATTTTTTTATATACATTTTCCTCACTATGGAATTCTTAACCACGGCAAGCCTTTTTGATTCGGAATTGTATTTTGTCGCCAATTTTGCTAACGACTAGCTTTTCTATTCAGATTTGATATGTTGTTAAATCGTAGTTAATTATGTTTAACTACGAAAAATTCTTATTTAGCAAGCGAATTTTTCCTTAATAAATAGTACATCCACTGGCGTAATACGTGGGGATCGTCATAATTAATCAATATTTTAAATATATAGACATTTGGTACAATATATTATAAATAATTGCAACGATATAAAAATCATGTTAGTATTTTGGAGTTCTTTCTTATACAAAAATTTATATTTTAGTGGTATCAAATATTCAATCTTCCTTAAAATATACTCCCTCCATCATATTCTTCTTGTCTTGTTTCTTTTTTACACTCGTCCATATATTTTTTGTGTGTAATTTTTTGACTAAGAAAAATGAGACGATAGTATGGAACGACCTAATAAGGAAACATGACAATAAGAATAGGACGTAGGGAGTATATTTTTTAGTCCACCCCAGCTTAATACTTTTGATCTTGTAATATATATGATTGATTATGTAGAATTATATTTTTATATCTTTATGCGCTTTTCTTGCTTAATAGTTATTATAATTAGTTAGTTATTACTTACCAAGTAGTGGACGATGGTAATTAAGTGACGAAATTTGGTCAAAGAGTGGGGTCTATAATATATGTAATTGAAGATAGTCTGTTATAGAAAAAGAAGAAAAAAGAGAGTAAAATATAGTTTATAGATAAACCGTTTGTTAGAGAATAATGAATATTTTTTTTAATTCAATATCATTTTCATCTAATTATAATTCTCTTCTTTTATATTAAAACAGAATTATAAAAATTGAATATAAGAAAAGGAGGTTCATAAAGAATTCATAACGTTAATTGATTCGAATCTTCCAACTAAATTTTATACCTTCACAAAAATAAAAATAAAAACTAAATTATCTATTAGAAATATGTGGAATCCAAATTTTGAAACTAATTAACAAATCTCGCTCGCAACACACACGGTAAAACATAACAAATGACCCAAACCCTCACCACGCCTCCTTTCACACAGGACATACGACATTCCATCTCTAATTCATTACTAATTTTGGTTTATTTATATAACTAACTAATTTGACCCTAGCTAATGATCCAGCAAGCTTTATTCTTAGTATAATTGAGCTTGCTATTATATTCCTCTGAAGCATAAATCTATACATATATAAAAGCTAAACCCTTTCTAAATATGTTTTCCCTCCAAAACCATCAATTTAATTATAGTAAATTATGTGTATTAATTTCTTTTCATATTTTTTCTTCTTTTTTATTTATTCTCAATTTTTCATAATTTCGTTCGTAAAAATAAATACCATATTTATCTTAAATTAATAGTCATATCAAAATCTTTAATTTGATATATAATTTTAGAAAAATAGACTTTAAATGAATATACTATAATAATTTGAAGTTAAATGGTTAGCT
>JAYJMF010000028.1:1943321-1955022 GCA_036873715.1 Salvia sclarea
AAAATAAATTAATTAAATTCTATTAAAAATCGAACCGATCAATTATAAGTGAACCGAACCAAAACTTTTAAAATATCGAAATGACCCTTAAAAATTGTAAAATAACCCCTACTATGTATACATAATATGTTGATTTATCAATACTCGGTTAATCCATATTCCACTTTAATAGATATAGTTTGGCGTTCTTAGACAAGGGTTTAATTTCTTGACTTAAAAGTAAGTATAGGCCTACATAGATTTGAAGATATACTTGGAAAAATAAATATATATGGACATTAATTAAAAAGTGGTATATAGTCCAAAGTGGTATGATTCTCTGCTGTCGAGTGGTGTTGCTGTACACCAAAATTGTGCCGTTAAGTTTCGTAATATTTGGTTTGCTGCTCTCGTTTTCTTTTATAACCTTTTCTTTTACACCAAAATTGTGCCGTTAAGTTTCGTAATATTTCCTTGTTTTACTATTATCTAAAGGATGCAATTGTTCTAGTTTTTAGTTAATAAGTTTTAGTTTTTTCATAATTTCATAATCTATTATGCATTATTCAAATTGCTATTACATGCAACTACAAAAATGGAAAATCTATTTATAAATTAGAAATAATTATGATACAATCAACCCTAAGACTAAATTATTATTTAAACATATTAATATATACTAACATAAGAAAGAATCAACAATAAGAAAAATGATTAACAGAGAGAAAGTTAAATAAGAATAAAAAAAAAAAACAATTAAAACCCAAATGATGAAAAACCAACCATATTAAACTTGATTAACTTGAATGTGACAAAAAACAAAATCGAAACGACAGCGTTTGGTTTACAGAAACAAGTAGAGTAGAGAGCACCCACAGCAGAGGAATTTTCCCCACCTCCTATGAAAGATGGTGCAAACTGCAGAAGAGAGTTGGAGAAGTACTCCCATCAACGTTCACTTTGCAGACTAACAGTAACCAAAATGTGATGGAAAGAAAACCACTCCTTCATACATACTACTCTCCAATTCTTCTGACTCAAACTCAAACCTCATCTCTCTCTCTCTCTCTCTCTCTCTACAACTTTCTTCATAGTGAAAGGGAAGGAAAGGAAAATAGAGAGAGGGAAAGATTTGCAAAATGGAAGGGAATGGTGAGTACCAGCGTTGCCTCATTTGCCCACGCTGCAATGCCAGGAGTTGCCGCCGCAAGCAGTCCCACACTCCCAAAAACCCCGGCCGCTACTTCTTCACTTGCCCCGATGTTAGTCCTCCTCTCATTCTCCTCTTCTCTCTTTTTGGGGGGATTTTTGATCGTTTCTTGTGATTTTCAGGACAATTTTTTCAAGTGGGAAGACGAGGTCAGACCCCATGAGTGGGTCCAGGTGCCTTCTTGCGGTGGTTGCCGTGGCGGCGTTTGCCGCGTCAAGAGGGAAACCGCAGGCCCCAATGCCGGTCGGATCATGTTTATGTGCAGAGTCAAAGATGTACCAAATCATTCTCCTTCTTTCTTCAATTTTTCATCATCATCTTCAATTTGGATAAATGTTCAAAAGATGGGATTTTTTACTTCAATTACTTGATTTGTTTAATGTTTGATTTGCCAATTGTTATAGAGTAGTTCATATCTTCTAGAATGAAGTATGTGTTTTTGTTTAAATCGTATGCAGGGGGAGGGTTCTTGCGGATACAGAGTTTGGCAAGACGAGCTGGAACTCATTGAAGCTCGTCGGGCGGAGGAAAGGATGCATCTGTCTCAATCAGGAATAGTAGATTGCAATGGCGAAGTTGCTGATGTGGTTGAGGGAAGCGAGCAGAGGGATGAAGGGACAGATCATTTGTTGCCTTCGATTGAACCTTCAAATAATCTCATGTGTCGTGATGTAACCTCTCACTCTCAGATCATGGATCATGGAGTGATATCTGGTAAGATGGATCAACAAGAATCTAATTTCACTCCAAGAAGACCTCACAAACGATCACGTTATGGAGACATAATAGGTGATGAATCTATTCTTAGTTCTTCATAATAGATTTTGGAAAGAGCCTAGTATTCATGCAGCATCTTGACATGAACTTCCATCGAGAAATGGATAATTCGTTGCGGGTTTTAGGTCTACTGATACAGCAACTAGAGTACTTATACTGAAAGTTACTTCAGTTTTTCATCTTTTAATGTGTCTCTTATTTGAAACACTCTTGCAGCTTCGGGTTTTCCAATTTCTGCTAGCTTTTTGACAGTACGTCTAGCCATGAATTCTATGTCAACTAGAAACTGTTGGATGGCGGATGCAATCCGTGAGAATTTAAGTAGCGAACTTAAGGGCTGGTGGGGGAGGCTTGTTTTCCATCCGAAACGCTGCTTGATGACTTATTCACTGAAACCATCCACCTCATGTGAGTTGGAACCCTCCTCTTTTTCTTTTGGCTTTCTTATTGTGTCTGCTAAATGTCTTTTTGTGAGCTTTCTAATGGTGTCGAAAACTCGAAATTGATAATAACAAGTAGGGGTTGGTTGAATTTTGTTACCTTTTCTACCCTTAGTTTCCTTTTGATCGCTCTCTTTGCAGCTGTTTCCAATCCTCTGGAGTCCACTTTTGTGGTGAAAGACATTTTGGTAAACCTTAGTGGTTCAATCACCCCACGAAGAAATTCTAAGGGAGTCGAGAGCTATACAAAGCTTTCTTTGAATCTGGAACGACATCATAGTCCTATCGACCCCACTACTAATTTGGTAAGTTGTAGTGACGCGACAGCTTCAACAAGGAGAGCTGGAGATTATAGTGAGCCAGTCGTCACTCAGGGCAAGAGTCCCTCGTGGCAACCATCGTGCAAGCCAACAGCTGGCAGTGTTATGCCAAAATCAATCTCGAATGTATTTCATCAAGCTGCCGAGCGCCTTCAAAACGAACTCCTTGCCCGTTTGGAGACAATTGATGTTAAAGACCACGCGGCCATGAGTCAGGAGGCAGAAGCTACATTTTGTGCTCTAGATTGCTTGCTCTCTGATTATACAGATTTCAAGAGGCGTGTGGAGGAACTGATCCGATGTGCTTCCCGGTTGGCTGAGATTGAGCGAGCTATGCCCACGAATGATTCTTATCAGAAACTAGTCGAGATTTGTTCTAGCGAGAGGGAGAGACTAGATGAGATCAACCGCATGCAAGCTGAGGCAGGCGAAGCCATGATCAGCAACAAGAAGCACATAAAAGTTTTGCAAGAGGAAATATCTTCTACCCTAGAACGGCTTTTCCAGATTGAAGCCGACGTGTCTTGTTGTGAAGTTGAGATGAGATATTTGGAGCTTGAGCTCGAGGAAACCTCTAGAAAAAAGGAGGTGTTGGAGGGGAAGTTATTGAGTGCATCTAAAGAGATGGAAGAGTCTCAGAAACTCCTCGAGCAGAAAGAAACGGAACGAGGTGCTGCAAAGGCTGCATTCGACAGGGCAAGAGCGTTGCTATGAGGAGAGAACTGAACGGGAGGCGTCTCCTTGTTCGTGTAACGTATATCTAGTTTGCAGTCTTGTAGGAATAACATTAATGTGTATTATGATCTGTAATCTATCCTTCTTGTAATATATGTGATATGATGATCTCTCTTGTCACCCACAAATGGCTGCAGTTGGCATTGTGGTTTGAGAGAAATGTAACTATATTGAAGCTAAATAATTAAATGCAGAAATAATTACAATAGTTTGCATTGGCTTATGATGTATCCTTTCTTGTATTGCACTAGTTTGATTTCCCGTCGAACATTATGATTTAAAAAATTATTTATTTTCACCTCAGTAATTGAAAAAACGGTTGATTTTCTTATCTTCACGCTTCTAATTTGCTGCATCAAAAAAACATGCTATATGTTTTCAGAAGAAAAAAATGACCATAAAAGTATATTTTCCCTGTATATTTTATTATTTAAGATAAAATGCATTAATGGAAGAAGGGTTTCTAATACTGTATAAAATAGAACAGGGACCCTCAATTGTACAAAGCTACAATCAGATTTAAAATTAATATTGGGTAACAAACATACGCAATGTTTTATGTCATTTTCTTTGTGCCGAAGATGTATACGTACAGCTTGTTTAATCATAAATGTTACTTTTTCGTCTTATTCATCTTGTCTTTTTTATTTTTGGCACGGAAATTAAGAAAGTAAAATTGATAAGCATGGAGTGGTGGTCCAAATATTTTTTATTTGTAACTTTATGCCAAAAAAATAAAATGAGACAAAATGAATGTGACTGAGTTTTATATCTATACTATTATTAAAAAATATATAAATTGATTTTGATTTCAATATAAATTTTGTAATTTGTTGTCTTATAGGATAAATCTAATAATCTTATGGCATATTCTAGGAATAACATTTAGTGTGTATTGTAATCTGTAGTCTATTCTTCTTGTAATTATGATACTCTTGTCACCCACAAGTGGCATTCTTTTATCTGTTTTATGTTCATTGTGCTAACAAGAAAAACAAAATTATCGCAATTACACACAGGAAATTTCTGGGCCTTACCTACTATATCCAAAGATGAACATGGACACATTCACAACTATTATCGCAATTATGATTGTGATGAAGATGATGCATATAATCAAAAGTATGAAATGAGAGAAGAGGGCTCTGCTCTGCTGGGATAGTGGGATTTTTGCAAAATGAGTTCAGAGCCTTGTTCACCTGCACGGTCCCCCACACTTCAATTTTCATAACACCCTGTTTGGATGATTCCTGATACTAGTCATATCATTATCTGGAGTAGCTGCATTGGGATGAAGGTCTGTTATGTGTTTATATACAGGGAGATGGTTCTTGTGGCTTTGAAGTTTGGAAAGACGAGCTAGAACGTATGGAAGCTCCGCAGCCAGAGGAAACGATGAGTCTGATCCAATCGGGAATGGTTAATTGCAGTGAAGTTACTGATATAGTCGAGGACAGCAAGCATAGGGATGAAGGTCTTGATTGTGTGCATGCTGCTATGGCAGTTGAAGCCATGGTCAACAGCCAGCACCATCTCCAAGAACAAGTCTCTTCTACCATGGATCACCTTTTCCAGATTGCGATGTTGAGATGAGGCAATTGGAGCTTCAGCTCGAGAAAGTGTCTAAAAACAAGAAGGCGTTTGCGTCTAAAGAATTCAACAGGGCAATAATGTTGCTACGAGGCGAGGATAGAAGTGCAACGCGAGCTGTCTCTGTGCTCATGTAACGTATATCCAGTTCGCTTTCTTGTAGTATATCCAACATCTTGATAATCTTAGGGCATCTACTAGGACTAAGCTGATCTGTAAAATGATCTCCTGCTTAAACTCGTGATACCCACAAATGGCTGCAGGTTGCTCATCTTCTGCAGTTTGCATTGTGGTTTGGATGCTAACTATTGAAGCTAAATAATAGGAGTAGTAATTCAGTGTTGAGGTGAAGTAATGACTTATGGTCTCTCCTTTCTTATATTGCATTCGTTTTCTCTGCTCCAAAGCATCATAGATCAAACTCTGCATATTCACTCATCTTGTTACAGCTATTGTAGATTGAACATGTGGGTGGAACACCATTTAATAATGTAACCATGCCAAAATGTAATGTGACATTTCAAATGGGACAGATCTAGAGAGTAGTTCTTTGAGTCTTTGACTTGCTCGTTGCTCTCAGTGGACTACTAAGAAACAAAATCTGCACACGAGTTTTAAGATGTTTATGGCTATGTAAAGTTGAAGCTGATGAAATTTGATCTCAGACAAAAAGTTGAGACAAATCAGTTATGAAAAATTTGCGATGATGGGAGGTTGAAGTCTGAAGATACATATACTGATATGATATTCGAGAATTCTATGCATCTTATTTCATTACAACTTTCAAATGTGATATGATATTCAAGAATTCTAATTGTAATTGCTGGTTTAGCGACATGCAAAGACAAGAACGTCAATATTTAAAATGAAGATTACACGATGAGAACAAAAGAGTCCAGCATTTATTAAATTTAGGGCCTTGGCCAATTCCTGTTTTTGAATTTGAAAAACATACACCATTCCCACTCTCATTTTCTCATACATTGTTAATACAGTAGTTACTCACTGTGCCGGAGATTACTGGTACAAAAGCACATATTACAATACACAACTTCACTTGGCAGGTTCGTACCCATATGGGTTCTTGCTAGCCCAGTTCCACTGGTCTCTGCACATCTCGTCGATCCCGTATTTTGCCCTGAAATGCAAACCAACACTCAGTCAACAAATAATTAGTCTAATCCCTTTCTCTATGCCAAGCAAATAGTGAGTGGGTACTTACTTCCACTTCAACTCCTTCTCAGCCTTGTCTGTCTCGGCATACACAACCTCAGCATCACCAGGGCGTCGATCAGCCGTCACCAATGGAAGTTTCTACGACATCACAAAGCAACAAGTTTGTTTCAACAATAACCATAACACTTAGTTTACTTTAGATTACTTTAGTTTTGTTGATACACTTGTCTAACTATGATACAATGTATATTTACAACACCAGTATAAATTAATGAGATACAAATAATATTAGTATGCTTTAAGAACTTACCTTTCCAGATGCTTTCTCAAAAGATGCTACCATTTCCAATACGGATGTACCCTTTCCTGTCCCAAGATTGTACACCTCACATCCTGCGGTTTGCGTGCATAATCAAAAATCAAGCCAGAAAACGCAAGATCTAATAATACAAGGCGAAAACTTAAATCCAGTCTAAAGTTCATGATATTTAAGTTCAATATATAGCATTATCAATACCCCAAAGCTAAAGGTGATGGATTGTAGCACCAGCGTGCAAGAAACTTGTTCTGTTTGTTCTTTAAGAACAAATCAAATGATAGATGGTCTATGGTTTGCTTGTGCACAAATCTTTTTTACCAATTCTCGATAAGCTTGTGCAGCCTATCTACCAGAGTTGATAAACTATTAGAGTTCCTATAGCTTGGTATCATAAAGAACCTTGGCCTAAAATCATATTCTGGTCAATCAAATTTATGAAAAAAAGTGCATAGATGAAAATGATATGCTCAATAATTCTTTTTGGACAGTTTCAAGTTTCCCAGTATTAATTGAGTAGGCAAAAGTGATCTAGTCAATAAGTCTTACTAGAAAAGACACTTATACTATGAAACTTGATCGGTGTTAAACGTAGTACTGATGTACCAGATATATCATTATGAAATAATCTATTAGATGATATTGCAAAAAGAAATAAAAATATTAAGAACTTGCATAGGATTAATATCCTCTCAAAGCATCTGAAATATAGCTACTCTGTCCATAATAACTCATTAAACCATGTTTCACAAAGCTCAAGAGACTTCTCTATCTTCTTGAAAACTACAGAACCGAATAGGATGGTGTTATTTTGACTCCAAAGTCATATTAGAAATCGAGATTGAGATACAAGGAACCTTCTAGCCAGGATGATGGTTGTTTTATTATTTCATAGTGTCAAAGAACAATATATCAGATTCTTGAGATATAAGTTTCAGAATCATCAATAAAGTTCGATGGAAAGTTTAACAACAGGAGTTTTGAGATCATCCAACACAATCTCATGCAAACATTAATGCATTAAAGTATAAAATAATAATGATTTTTCCCTGCTCAGAGCACATACCTACTGATTGATCAGAAAGCTTGTTTAAAGCTGCAATATGGCCATCTGCTAGATCCACGACATGGATATAATCACGCACCTGAAAATTTACATATACAACTACAATTTAGTTCAAATCTACAAAGGTTATGCAAATATCAAGTTTATGCCCAATACATCTGAATGTCATGTCCATCAACTCCCACCAACCAATTGACCCTTCTACTCCTAGAGTTAACAATAGAGTGTATCGTTTGGTGGAATGGAAATGTATTCGAAGGACATCATTAACTAAGAACAAGAAGTTGGAGTGTGTAGATTAGACATCATATGTAACAATGAGTGTATAAACAAGACAAAAGGTTCAGGAGATTTCAGAATAATTTACTAAACCTATCTGTGTCCAAAGACAATATGAGACTAAAATCCAGAGTTGACCAATGAACTTACTCCTGTTCCATCCTTTGTCCCGTAGTCGGTTCCGTAAACTGTAAGTGCGGGTCGCCTTCCAACTGCTACTTGTTGCACAAAGGGCATAAGGTTGTTTGGGATTCCTCTAGGATCTTCACCAATATAGCCACTGGGGTGTGCACCAACTGGGTTGAAGTACCTTAGCAAAATGATCTTCCACGTAGGGTCTGACTGGTAAAGATCACGGCATATCTCTTCGATGAAAAGCTGAAAAATTGCAAATTTAAGGTGATCTTGCTAACAGCACAAAGTAGCAACTCCCAAATACACAGTAAGGGAGCATATAGATACAGCACATAACAATAAGGTCGTGCTTATTTTCTTGTCTATTTCAACAGAAACTGGCAAGCATCATCGATATCTTAGATGAGCTTCATACTCAAAAAGTTTACCTTTGTCCTTCCATAAGGATTCAGAGCACTAATGGGAAACTCCTCTGTGCACGGGACTGTTTTTGGTGAACCATACACAGTAGCAGAGGATGAAAACACTAGCTGAAATGTGGGAATGAGTAAAATTAGTGCAAAGAGGATGAAGAAAAGTATGGGAATGTGATCGTAGCCAAATCGGATAGTTACCCTTTTGCATCCATGGGTAGCCATGACCTCCAGCAGAACAATTGTACCAATAAGGTTGTTATCATAATACAACAAGGGTTTTTGCACACTTTCTCCGACTGCTTTCAATCCAGCAAAGTGAATAACAGCATCAAACCTTCATTGAGTACAACATCAGGTGTAAATGAGGTGTGAAGGTGTTACATAGAAAACTCATGGATGCAAATATAGTCGGAGAGTAACTTATATAATAATCTAGAATAAATATAAAATCCACCGGTAGTATACTGGAAAGCAGATATTTGATATCTATGCCAATTAAAATAGTATGTCATGTTGAGATCCTCAAATACACAAGAGGTTATAAGGGAATGAAGTACTTTCGAAAAGTTGATGATGTTTGAGATTGAACAATGCAAAAAGAATTAGATCATTGAAAGATGAAGATGATCATTGTGCTCTGTGCACAAAAATATTGAATAAATAACTATTAACCACCACATATCCATCGATTTCTCCAAATAGGAATCAGTATAAGGGAGAGAGCATATAGCACTCACCAATTAAGGATTCTTTTATACTAAAAATAACATAAATTAGAATTTTTTGAGGGTTTAAAACAACTAAACCACTTATAGCTTAAGAAGACTTACTTTTCAGAAGCAAAAAGCTTCTCTAGTGCAGGCTTGTCACGAAGATCTATCTGCAACCAACCAAAAATAGGAAAAGTAGTAAACAAAACATTCTCTCCCACAAACTAATGTAAAGCACAGCTGCATCAACCTTATCAAGCAAAACATTTCTAACAGAGACTATAACACTCAGCCCTATTTAGTCCACCAAAGTCACTATCAGTTCATACAATAGATTGTAAAGACCAAACGTGAAATAACAACAAAGCTAAAACTCTGAAACAATGGCCAAATATAACCAGGCACCAAAAGAGTACAACTTAATATTCCACAGAACTAACTCCCTACTTAAGATTGATCACACCAGTGGAAAACCAACAACACAGTGACGAAATCGAAGTTCACTTCATAAAGAGATTTGCAGATAAACTATTAAATCCATTAACAAAACATTAATATTTGCTAACTATTCACTACATAACTATCTGAAACACAATCTCAACCCCTCTGAAGACAAATCTCGCCACGTGTAAGGCCCAAATCATCCGGAGAAACCAAGAACAGCACAGATCACACAGATAATATCAAAGAACAATACAGATCAAGCAGAATTGGAAGTAAACAAAAATCCCCAAATAAAAGATTGAAGTAAAGAAGCAGTCTTTACAAGTAAGCAAACCTTATGAAAAGTGAGATTGGAGCCCTGCTCCCCGGCGAGTTCCTGAACCCTCTTGAGCGCAATTTCCGACGCATTGTCCAAATTATCAACGACAACCGCCTTGTAGCCGCCGAGCAGCAGCTGCAGCACGGTGTGGCTGCCAATGTAGCCGGCGCCGCCGGTCACCAGAATACTCGAAGACATCTTCCCGAGGTACCTCTCAGCAAACCTAGACCCAAAAACTATGAATTTGTCGAGGAGAATGAAGAGGAAGTTGAGAAGAGAGCGAACTGAGATCACAGTGTGGCCAAACAGTATATATATACCAGTGAGAACTAATAAGGAC
This sequence comes from Salvia sclarea, assembly GCA_036873715.1. Lineage (NCBI taxonomy): Eukaryota > Viridiplantae > Streptophyta > Magnoliopsida > Lamiales > Lamiaceae > Salvia > Salvia sclarea. Next base: position 1,953,574 of record JAYJMF010000028.1, read on the forward strand.
ACTACAATTAGGCTCATTTAATTCAATTACATTAAATCAAACTGTACCTTTCGCTGATTGGATGATCTGTGAAAAATATATTTATGGAGAAAAACTGAGATGGGTCACGTGAGATGGAGAGATTCTTGTCTTGCTGTCGACAAACTTCTTCAATTACCGCTGGGTTTTATAGCATACTTCCGCACTAAACCACCCAAATTAATTTCTAGGGATTTCATTTCTGTGAGAATAAAGTTTGATTGAAACGTTTGAAAAAGTTGGGGAAAAAGTGGGGAAGGGAATACTACGCTTTCTTGGCCGGTTTATCTCATAACAGGATCGGATCTCATCCTCCTATATTCTAGTACCAATACTATTCATTTTCGGTTATAAAATGCACATCATTTAATTAAAATATTTTCTCCATTTTAAATATTATGTCCTCATAAAAATTAGTATAAAAAAATATCTGTTGAATTGTTTGAGAATCAAGTCCACTCTCAGAATATATATATATATTTGTAATTTTACTACTGTTTGACTATAATTCGTGACGATCTGACTCAATCTCCGCAATTATAAAGATTGATGAAATAGTTGATTAATTTTTATTTATATGAAAATCTAGAAATTTGATTTTGTATTTTGATATTATAAATGCATGTCATTTAAATTGTCATATTAAACCTATTAGTATCTATCTGTATATTTGTGAGTATTATGAACTAAAATCTTAGTCAAGTCTGTCTATTTATTAGACTTATATGAAACGACATTGTTTCGAAAATTGTTTTACTATGTTATCAGTCAAAACGACCACTGAACCTATTTTACTAAAACTTTGATCACTGTTTTAATCGTAGAAGATTAAAAGGTTTTTTTTCAATTTAGAAGAATAAAGTTGTAATGTAGTACTACAATATAAGAGCCGTGTTCAAATATTAAAGTGAACGAATTTTATGCTTTCTACGATGAGGACAAACTTAAAGAGAGAAAAAAATCTGAAATCAATAAAAAAGACAAGAATTTTTTTCTGAATCTACCTACCCTACCCTACCATACCCACCCCATCTCATACTGTAATTCTGGTAGTACTTTTTTTTCATTTTGTTATGTAATTTCTCTGTTAGCGGAAATGGCAATTATTGAATGAAGTATTCTTCTCTTTTTAGTGATATTTTATCTTTAGTGTAGCAATTCTATTTTATTTTTTAAACCCGATACAATTGTTTATCAAGTTTCTTGAGACACTATGTGAAGATTGGAAGTGCAATTGTGTTTTTAAGTGTGGAAGGAACTAGTTTCAACTCAAATATTTGCAATCATTTGATTTAAAAATACATTGGACTTTGTAAGTATCAAGTTTGTTTTTAATGCTTCTTATTCCGGTTTTTTCCATGGAGAAGGGGTGTGCACAGCACCCCCCTCTCACATGGCAATATTTTATTAATTTAATAAAATATTGCCATG
>JAYJMF010000028.1:1969752-1990569 GCA_036873715.1 Salvia sclarea
AGCTCGCTAGATTAGTTGCTCATAGACAGATGGTTCGCCCAATCCGCATAGGGTGGGGTTGGCGGGCTGTCACAATAATAGTAAAAAGATATTGAAAAAATTGGAACCGTGATTGATGTGAATATAACGTGTGTAGTAATCAACAAAGATTTGGTACATTTAATATTGTTTGGATACTCTAAATTATATTATCACATAAACTAATTAAGTTCATTAGAATATAGAGTAGCTAACTCGGAAAACTGCACGTCTTTTCAGTCAGAGTGTAGACATTTTAAGTTAGATAACTAACTTCATAATTCACTATGATTTTGTTTCACAAGTTTAGGAGTTAGAGATTGTGTGCTTTTGTTTATGAAATAGGATTACTCAACAAAACAAAACCTTCATGTGTTATTATTACTGAAAACTATATCTCAATGTATTAGACACATTTTTGTAGTAGGGGGGATGCGATATAATAATAATAATAATAATAATAATAATAATAATAATAATAATAATAATAATAATATTGGTAGAGACTTTGAGTGATAAACTAGATTGATAAAATATATAATTGGATATTTGAAGGATAAAATGGTTAAGCAAGTTATAAATTAAACAAATCATCGTCAATCCATCAAAATAAAAGGTAGATTAGCTTGGATTACTTTTTATCCATCTATCATATCAGGCAGGGTAAATATGTTATAGTATGAATTGTTCTAGCATAAAAATTAGGAACTAATCTGGTTTGTATATCTTGATCGAATCTTTGTCCATGATTGATAGGTGCATTGAATGATACATTCGGTAGATCATACAGATATCAATAGTTCAACTACAAAAGAAAAGTTTTTTCTATTTGTCCATAACCACCTATATTTTATACAAGTTCACGTTAGACTATCTCCAGAGTCAATATCTCTAAAATGATGGACCAAAAAGGATACTTAAGCAACTTAATTATAATCATGTTGATGCTTGGTCATGTTTGGATCCACATATGGATATTATGTCACAACTTCTAATTCAAAATCCATTTTAGAGATCTTAATCCATGAAACAAAGAGAATATAGAGAGAGGAGAGGAACCTAACAAAATTTAGAGGGTTGGGCCTAAGGATAATCCATTAACATAGTGGGCCCAAAAGTGAAAACGGCCCATTATCAAATGAACTATTGTAGATTTGCATGTACTGTACAGCACGTGACATTGGTTGTAATATTGCATGATAAGCAAGGGCAATTTTGGAATATCAAGTCCGAAACGAGCGCAAAAGTGAGGAATTTAATTGATGTTTGATACTAGTTGATATGCTAGAATATAAAGCGGACGCAATTCGAGACTAAATTTTGAATTATGTAGTACCGTTGAGATCCGCTATGGGATATAATCTGGTGCGCGACCACTCTCCTGCAACCGCCTCATTTACAATTAATATCCACGTCATTTACAATTATTTTGCACTATTGAGTAAATAGAGTGATGAGTGTGAAATGTGTGATTGCGTGGATGTTAACAATAGTATTTTAAAAAGAAAAACAGTTGTTATTAGGTGGATTTGTATAAGTATCATGACATCAAATTATGTATAGAATCTCGATTTAATTGTGATACCATATAATGTAAGGTAACAAATATTGTACTAACAATATGTTGGGTCAAATAAATCCTATATAAATTTATTATTGGGTACAATTATTAAGAAACTTGAATGCAGACACATCTTCCAAGTAAAGTCTCGAAAAATATATTAAGCAGAAAAGGTAAATTCCGTAAAGAAAATCACAAAAAGGTAATTATAATTTACACTAGTTAATTACTATCAAATTGACAAGGAATACCCCCGTTTTAAAAATCATTAAATATAAAAATTATATTATTGCTGAAAATATAGAAAAATCCACGTTTTGAAAGAAACTTTTATATATTTATTAGGGAAAATTGCAAATTAAATCATGAACTTTACCTCAATTTGTGATTATAACATGACTTTTGGATCTTTGCAATTAAATACATAAACTTTCAATTTTTTGCAATTACAACATGGTGTTTTTTCCGACGAACGAAAAATCAAGTCAGCACCCACATCCCCCACGAGTAACCCCGCTAAGGTCTTGCCCGCCAAGTCCTCGTCAGATATATTCGATGCTGACTCGATTTTCCATTCGCCGGAAAAAACACGCATGTTGTAATTGCAAAAATTAAAAGTTTGTGTATTTAATTGCAAAGAGCTAGAAATCATGTTATAATTGCAAATTGGGTTAAAGTTCATGATTTAATTTGCAATTTTTCCTATTTATTAAGAGACAACATTTCTACTCCTTTTAAATTTTAATGAACAAAAAAAAGAGACCTATTTAAGCAAGGTATGGTACCATACCCACGGTACAAGCAACCTGAGTAAATATTACGTAAAATAAACATTTTTTCTAATCGAACTTTTTCGGGAAATTTTTAGTGTTTTGGTCAATTGAATTTCTCAAATGTATTAAATACCCACAATTTGGATTCAAACGTCACCATACTTATCCAAAACTCTACAAAAGATACAAGGCGCAACAAATTTCGGGTAAAAAGGTTAGAAATTGAAACTCGTGATAAAACCCAAAATCACCTTTTTTTTTAATAGAAATATATTGGTAATTTTTGAGTGAATATTAATAATACTATTATTTTATTCCTGAAAAATAAAATAAAAAAATATTAGTGTGGTTCAAGCGCGCAGAGAAGAAAACCCCCTCAAAACTTACGTCTCAAACTTCACTCTTATCTTATTACATACATTCATTAAATTAAGAAAAGAAAAAAGAAATTAATAAAAAAAACAAGAAACTTAAAAGCGCACACAAAATAAAGACAAAGGAACAAAAAAGAAAGAAGGAAAGAAAGAAAGTCTTCTCTCTCAAACCTCACTCTCTCTCTCTCTCTCTCTCTCTTCTTTTGTCCCTTATCACCTCAGACACACTCATTCCCTAACAAAAGACTTCATCCTCTCTCTTCCCCGCCTCCATAGCCTGCAATTGAACAAGGAAGAAAAGGATAAATCTGCCGCCCCTAATTCACAACTCTCTCTCTTCAATCTGAAATCGCAGTGTTGATTCAACGCGGCGGCGAATTGATTGATTAATTGAGATTGGGGAAACGCAACAAAAGCAGAAGCGGAAGGAGAAGAAGCAGCAGCCGTTCAAGTAGAGAATCAGTGGATTTTTTTTCATGCCGCCGGAGCCATTGCCTTGGGATCGAAGGGATTTTCGGAAGCACGACAGATCCGCCTCTGACGCCCGCGCCGCCGCCGGAGGATTGGGCCGCGGCGGGCAACACAAATGGCGGGGACAGCAGCAGCAACATCACCACGCTCCGCCTCCCTATCAGCCGCAGCCGCAGCCGCAGCCGCAGCAGCGGCGGTGGTATTCTGATTTCCGCTCCCCTCGCCTCCTAAATCCTGGTGAGTAAACAATGAGAGGAAAAAGATGCGATTTTTTTTAAATTTTAGGGTTTCTGGGATTAATTTTGGGTGAGAACTTTTTAGGTTTCGGTTTAATCAACCTTGAACTCGTGCTAATTTAAAATTTTATTAGTTTGTTATCTGTCTAGGAGTTTTTGGTTTGTGGGTTTGAAAGTGGGTTGTGTTGATTTCCAGTTATGGTAGATGGAATCTTTAAGATGATTAGGTTGTTGGTGGGGATGCTTTTGCTCGTGTTTTAATTTATAGATTAATTTTTCTAGTCAGAGACATGTGCACCGTTTTATTTGCCATTATTTTGCTATTTGAATGTATTTGTGTTGTGCGGGATTGAGTTTGGTGGAGGAAAAGAAGAAAAGGACAAACCTCTTGTTGGTTTCGTTTTTGCTTTTTAATGATGGGGGAAGAGTGTAAAAATTGTGGCAAGAACACATTCTCATGCTTTGTTTTTCACCTAAGAAATATGTTTTGCTTATGCTGATTCTTTACCTCTTTGTGTGTGTTTTCTTTTGCTAAAGGCCAGAGTAAGCAGGGTGGTTGGCCTATGTATTCTGGTGATGCTGGTCAAGGGTTCGTGCCTTTCGGTTCTAGGTGTGATAGAAATTTGGAAGATGGAAATCGCCAACCCTTCAGTTCCCGTGGTAACGGGAGGCATTTTAGGAATAATAGGGGTTCCTTTAATCGGAAAGAGTGGAAAGGTCCCACTTGGGAAGAAGCTGCTGCAGTACATAATTCGACTGGAGAAACTATCACTGAAGTGAATAACCTGAGGTCTATAGAGAATACCCAACCATGCCACAACCGCAGCAGCCGGAGCAGCTCCGTTTCTCATATTAGTTCTGTAAGTCTATCAGATCAATCTCAAACTCAATCTCCCGTGAAGGAGAAAATTGATGACACTACTGATGAGATGGCTGGAAAAGGTCAAGAATCTGAAAAAGAGAACTGCTTAAAACCAGTGGAGTGGAAGCCTGTAAAATGGAGCCGTGTGGGCAGTATTTCTTCAAAGAGTAGCTCAAAGAGTCTAGGGAAGGATTGTATTGAAGTGCTGACTGAAGTGCAGCCGAAGAATGTGACTCTTGGCAAGTCTCTTTCTGTAGATGTTTCTTTTGTTAGATCAGATGCTCCATCCCAATCTGAAGATTCTGGATCTAGGAAAAAACCGCGTCTTGGCTGGGGTGAGGGACTGGCGAAGTATGAGAAGAAGAAAGTTGACCCTGAAGATGGTACTACCAAAAACGAACCCTCCCTTAGTGGCATTAGTACAGAGTCACCGCTGTCTCAATCTGTCAACCTGCTTGAAAAGAGTCCTAGAGTTGAAAGTTTGTTGGAGTGCGCCTCACCTGCTACTCCATCTTCGGTTGCTTGTAGTTATTCACCAGGTAATGTACGGTTCACTGCTGAGCATCAGCATCTTACCTTCTCGTTTCTCAGCTCTCTTGGTGACTGATTGCCTGTACGTGTATCTTGACCCACCTTAATTGGAAAAAGAGCATGTAGGATTGTTATTGTGCTTTACAGCTTAATTTCTTTTAGATTCTTGCATCGTAAGTGCCAATGTTTCCTCCCCTGTTTTATTCTGTCAATTTCAGGTACATCTATTCTATAGTTGTCGTCTTAAACTGCAGCTCTGCCCCCCAGTCAGGCTTATAGTTAAAATTCTTTCTTAACTGCTCCTTGACTGTATCTATTCTGAGTCTTATGTCCCGTGGTTAGACAAAAGTGGGGTAATTGATTTTGATTTCCTCGATTGTGATTAGTTAGGCGTCATGGCATTGGTGCTCCATTGCACACTTAGTTGGATAACATGAACTTAATGAATGCTAAATTTGTATACACCTTGATGCTAGTTAAATATGTATCAGATTCATTTGATGATATGGAAAATAGTTAGTTTTCTGTGCACAAGTCGGTTATTTTTTTTATGAAATGTTTGTACAACTAGATATTGTCAGGTTGTTTGTCCTCTAGCCTTGAATGTCATGTGAAATTCCTTACTCAAGGAATTGCCTTTCAATGCTTTTCAGGGAAGATGATTCAGTCAAGTTTATTCTTTTCTTTAACCTACTTCCATTTTTCTTCCATGAAACAGGTGTTTTCGAGGAAAAATCTGTCAAGGAGGCGATATTGGAATGTGATGCTACTAATGTAAGCTGCTCTCCTCGTATTGCATCCCAGTCACACTATGGTGGTTCACCTATTAACCTGCAAAATTTGGAGCTTAAATCCATTGCAAATTTGAGCTCTTTGATAAATGAATTGCTACAACCCAATGATCCATGTTCTGCAGAAAATGGTGACACTCAAAGGATGTCCATGAATAAGTTGTTGGTGTGGAAAGTAGATGTATTAAAAGCAATTGAAATAACAGAATCTGAGATAGAGTCTCTTGAAACGGAACTCAGGTCATCGATAGCCAAACCTGGAATTTGCTGCTCTCGCCCAGCTGGTGCCACACCTCCGGCAGGAGAGCAGCAATCAAGACCTTGTGAAGTGCTAGAAACTGCTTCCAGAAAAGGTATTGGGCAGATTTTGTCAAAAGATGAGGATGTTGATAGCCCGGGCAGTGCTACATCGAAGTCTGTTGATGTGCTGCCTGCCGTCATTCCGTCCAATAAAGCAGAATTTTCAGAAGGTTCCAGACATGGGGACGTGGACAAATCTTGCAATTTGGACAAGAAATGTCTGAACAATGTACTTATTGGGAACACTAGTCGTGAGGATTGCAGCATAGATGATATTTGGGGCTCTATACTTTCTTCGAATAGGGATGCTGCCAACAAAGCAGCTGAGCAGTTAAATAAGTTACTGCCCCCACAGTACATATCTGATGGTTCTGTTGAGTCTGTTGTCTCATCTTTGCCAAGGAACTCCTCTGTAGTCAAGGAAATATTTCTAAAGAGGAAGCAACGACTCCAATTTAAGGAGAAAGTTTTAACACTCAAGTTTAAGGTGTTTCAGCATTTCTGGAAGGAAGGTCGAGTGGTTTCTATCAGGACACTTCAAGGGAAGACTCGGAAGAAGTTTGATCCAAGTCGAAATGGCCAAAAAAGAAATCGCTCTCGAGTTTCATCTTATTGTAAGCTTGTTGCTTTATAGCCTTTTCTCCTTATATATGTCGTTCTTTTCTTCTGTCTTCCTTTACTATGCTGCTTCATGACCTACATGCGTTTTCGGCTTATGTCTTGTTTCTGTCATTTCCGATGTTTAATTTATCTGGAAATGTTTTGCAGCTGGAGATTGTCAAACAGTTCCTGCTGATGAAGTAATCAACTTTGTCAACAATTTGCTTGCACAGTTGGCCTTCAAACCCTACAGGAATACTCTAAAGATGCCAGCTTTAATTTTGGACAAGCACGTGAAGATGTCGAGGTTTATCTCAGATAATGGTCTTGTTGAAGATCCTTGTACTGTCGAGAAAGAAAGGTCTATCGTGAACCCATGGGTAGCTGAAGAGACAGAAATTTTCATCGAAAAGCTTGCTGCGTTTGGGAAAGATTTCAGCAAGATTGCATCTTTTCTAGATCATAAAACCGTGGCAGATTGCATTGAGTTCTATTACAAGAATCACAAGTCGAAATGGTTTGAGGAAGCTAGAAAGAATTCCGGCTTTATCAAGCAAAGAAAATCCCAAACAACCACTTACCTTGTCGGCTCGGGGAAAAGAAGGAATCGCGAGTTCAATGCCGCTTCTCTTGATATGTTGGGTGCTGCTTCTGAGATTGCGGCTAACATTGATAATTGCATGGATTTTGTGGCATCTGGTTCTTGTGGGGCCCCTAGGGTTGATGATCATCTGTTGAAGAAGTCGGACAGTATGGATATGGACAACAACGAGAGGGAGACGGAAGCTGCTGATGTACTGGCCAGTATTTGTGGCTCCCTATCATCTGAGGCTATGAGTTCTTCCATCACAAGTTCTCTTGACTTCGGTGATCGGAGCTGTCCAAGAATCAGCCCATCTGTACAACGGCCTATGACCCCTGAGGTTACTCAGGATGTTGATAGTGAGTGCTCGGATGAGAGCTGCAGCGAGTTGAACCCAACTGATTGGTCGGATGAGGAGAAATCCATCTTCGTTCGGGCCGTGTCATCTTATGGGAAAGATTTTGTTATGGTTGCACAGTGTGTCCAGACAAAATCCACGAATCAGTGCAAGGTGTTCTTTAGCAAGGCTAGGAAGTGCCTCGGGCTGGATCTGGTTCAGCCTGTCACTGGAGCTGGATCAGGTGATGTTGATGGAGGTGGTAGTGACATCGAAGATGATTCTAATATGGGGACTTTCTCTGGTATCGGCAACGACTGCTCAGAAGGCAAGACGAGGGAGGATTCTCCACCACCTCATGAGAAGTTCAATCATGAATCTGATATGGTGGATACAGCACCTGATTTTAAGACATCGAAGGGAAACAGCGTACTAGGTCCCCTTGATTCTACGACTAATGAACTGGTTCTTGAGAATTCGTCAACTTCAGGTGGTTGTGGAGATGATAAGCCTGTTCCAGATGTCCAGGATCCTCAACCTGTGGCTGTTGCCTCAAACTCGGAGTCCAAACAAGGAATTAAAGAGGAAGTTCCCGAGTGGTCGAATGAGGTTGAGAAGAGGGATTTGGTTATGGTTTCAAATGGCCATTGTGCTGGAGAAAATCAATGTCAAGGACCTCTTTTGGCCGAAGAAGCTGATTCTATCGACGTTAATGACACGGGCAGTGGAATAATCGGGAAGAAATTTGAGCCCCAGCTTGCTGGAAATGTTTCTCATGCCTCTGTTGATGCACATTCTTCTACACAAACTGATCAGAAATATGACGACCCAAGCAAGGCCGATGTTGGAACCTCTTCAGCTGAAAAATCTTGTGTGAGCTCGTTGCCACAGATTGGTCACTCAGCATCTGTGGCTTCACCAACAATATTTTCAGCTCCTATTAAACACCAGAAAACTCCAAAACACAACCCTTTACTGCCTGTTGAGGCTAGTGGGAGCGAAGGTATGCATCTTTCTAGCTACTCGTTACCGAATACAGGGTCTTCCCAGATTCTCCAGGGGTACCCCCTCTCATTGCAGACTATGAAAGGGACAAATGGGGATGCCAGCTCTGCTCGTCCCAATGTTCCGAGAAGGGATGGCAATCTGAATTCAGATTGGCATACAGATTTCTCGCTTCAGAAGTGCAAGGAATCGAGGCAGAGTATTGTCTCGTTCCCACCTCCGGAACGGGGCAGGGATCATTCTACACCCCAATCACATTGCCCGTCTCCTCCAAGAACCGGTGATGTGAAATTGTTCGGTAAGATCTTATCATCCTCCCAGCAGAAACCCGTTGAACGAGCTGCTGAGAATGATAGTCACAGAACGCGTCTTGAGCCTCTCAACCTCAAACACAGTTCCGAGCAGAAGGTCGTTATGGATTCTGCACAGTCAAAGCTCAACTTTAGCCACCAAGCCCCGACTGAGAACATGCCCGTTAGGAGATTCGCTGTTTGGGATGGAAGTAGGATACAGACAACATCGATCCCCCCAATACCAGATTCCGCTCGGTTGCTGGCCAAATACCCCTCTGCCTTCAGCAATTTCACTGTACCTTCACTGCGTGGCCCCAGACCCGTTGATGCTGCGTCTGTTTTCCGAAGCATAGAGACGAGCAGCAGCATCGGTCAAGACGACATCTTAGCTGAAATGCAGAGGAGAAGCGCGTTCAATGCAGCGGCCTCAAGAACGTCGGGTGTTGACGTTGCTGGACGAGAGAGGATGGTGTTCGGGGGTCAGTATCCTAGCCTTACGGATCCGGTGGCGGCCATTAAAATGCACTTTGCTAGGATGCAAGGAGGTAACGGTGGCGCCGACGGCGGAGATAGATGGATTAGTAGGAGTAGCAGTAGCAGGGATGTAGGCAGGTAGCAGAAACCTTTGCAGTCCATATTTTCTTATTTCCTTTTCTCGCATTGTATAAATAGTTTTTACAGTTCATCTTTTTCGTCCCAAGATTTTTATTCGTAGTATTATTGCTTCTGTATTTGTCGCATTTGGTGAAAATACAAGAGTAATCTATCAAAATTTTGATGTTCCAAAACCTTCGGCTACCATTCAACTCTTTTATAGTATCGAATAGTTATTATTGTAATTTTGTTGTAGCATCTATAAAATCGTGCTGATCATGTAGGACTTTATCAAAATAAGCAATCATATTTAACTTGTTTTCAATTCATTTGACTTTTGGGATGATTAGGTGAGTTGCAACTTGCATGTGATGTGTTGACTAACAGCTGGTAATGGAGTAAGGACATCAATTCGTTGATTATTAATACATAATTGATTGCATTTCTTGCTTAAACAAATCTCTCTCTCTCTCTCTCTCACACACAGACAGAGTAGTAATTTTCTTTACCTCACAACTTGTAACAGACAGAAGAGGGAAGAAATACTCTCTCAATCAACACATAATTATATATCAAATTGCCTCAGTTATGGACCTTATGGTATTAGTACAAAGGACTCTTATTCTCACATTTATTTCACCAAATTTGCAAGAGGTCTTTGGTGGTAAATAGAAACAACAAGAATAGAAGCTCACAGTTGCAGATAACTATAGACCTGCATCACGACGACGACGAAACACAATATAGAAACACCACAAGATCAGCAGAACACCTCAGGTGAGGATGAAGCAACAGGAACTTGCAGAGAATTCGAGCTCCAATCTGTGTTTCCCCGGCAAAGCCCATCTTTAATCCCAGCAACTGTTTCCTGGTTTGGCCCGATGACTGAAGTTTCAGCGAATTCCAATTTTCTCGCACCAGCTGCCTTCAGCCGGTACCTCTCTGCCCTAGATCCGATCACCTGCCCTAGAATTGATGCAGCTATGGTGAATGCCATGGCTGCCTTCGGCATCAACACGGATTTCCTGAGCATGCCTATGAATGGGACAGCAGCGTGGACAGCAACGAACCACGATGGCGAGAATTTTTCAGTGTGTTCCCTCCATATTCCTAAAGGTATATTAGCCGCCATTCCAAGAAGGCCAATAACGAGTACTTTTGCTGGCAGGGGCTGTGGCCTCAGGTTTTTGGCGAAAGCAGTTTTTGCTATAGCACTTCTGGCGGCCACGATTGCCGGAGGGCACCTATAGTTGATGCCAGGAGGGGGCTGAAACACCTTTGCTACAAGAGGAAGCACGCCACTCACGGCCCGATATGACTTTGCAATGGGGCAATTCCCTTTTTGCAACCAATCATCGCTCATTTGATGGCCTGATTTCTCTCCCTAGATGTGAAAGGACTTATCAATAGATAATTCAAACATAAACATCTAATATTAGCCGAAAGCATATTAAAGAATATGAGCAAAAGGAGTTAATTTTACCTTTGAAGAAGAATCCTTTTTTGAGGGTTTTGGTTTCTTGTTGTCTTTCCCAAACTTCTCGAAGAAAGCATCGAAACCGAAAGGCCCGCCTGCACCGAAACCGGAGAGGCTGATGGTGGCTGCTTTAGCTGCCAAGGGGTTGAATTGAGCTGGTGACTGTTCCGGCTGAGGCTTCTGAGTAGGAAGAAATGACCTCCCGGAAAGCGGAACAACACCATTCTGGCCGTGGAAGAGCCTAAATGCCATGTCAAAATTGGGACCATCCTCAAATATGGGACCTTTCCCATCCCGTGCCTAATACGAGCAAAGACAGAGCAGACAAAGGAATTTATTAGCATTGGAGCGTAAAAGAAAGGAGAGCAAGATGATGCTAAGATCATGATACGGGCAAACATGAAGAGTGAAAGAGAGGTATACGACTTACAGGAATAGGGAAAGCCATTGATGATGTGAAGGAGAAGTTCGTTGGTTCATTGATGTTCCTCAGAAATGGACACCTAAAAATGTCCTGGTCAAAATTTGAAGATCCCCCATTCGAGTTTCCGAAGAAAAAATCCATTCTAGAAACGTAATGCCCTGCAAATCAAAACAATCAGAAAAAAAGAAAACAGAAATGGAAAGAAGATATATCTTGAAAGAAGATAGTAATTGCTATGAAAACTGTGAAAACCAGAAGTGGTTAGCTCAAACAACATCTTTTGAGGATAAAAGCTTCAATTGGAACATAATTCTCGATTTGAGATCAGCCAAAATCTAGTAGGTATCTGGGCTAGTGGGGTGAAACCAGAACTCACAAAGCAACCAAATTCCTAATTACTCAACCAAAATGATGACAGATTATCATGCATATTTCCAAGAATTACAAACACATTTCAGGTAGACACGAGTAGGGGCTTCGACACAGTTCACATAATCCTCTACTCTACCTAAACCCGAATAACTGAAATAACTGTATCTAAACTTCAAATCTGAGCAAAACATGAGAAATATCAGACCCTAATTTCCTCATCAATTGCAAGTCATTAAGCCTAACAGCCTCAATAGAACAAAATTCTCAAATCCACATCAGCTTAATCCAAAACTCAACAGATTATAGTATATATTATCTCAGCTCAATCAGGCCCTCTTCTCATTTCTCACAAGGCTAATCAATTCTACCTAAACAGAAACAAAATACTTGACAAATCACCCCAAAAACTCAGAATTATGGCAAACAAATATATTCCAAAAGTTAAACAAGAGAAAGCCCATAAAGATTAGATAGAAATTTCCTCTTCGTTGACTGGAAAAAGCACACATTAAACCCATACTCGAGTTTCACAAAGTCATCAATCAAAAATTAAATTCAAACTACCACCAAAACAAGCAAAGGACCAAACCAACGATTTACAACTCGATAACATCAAAGTGTAATTGCAAAGAAAGGCATCAAAAGATAGAAAAAGACGAGATCACCACCTTCGAAAATACTAGCCGGCACGCTACAGAATCAAAAACCCTCGAGCAAAAACGGATCTTTGGAGAGAGGGAGAAGAGGGATTGGGGAATTCGGAGTAGGTGAGGACGGTAGAGAGAAGGAGAAATGGCGAAGTTGTATAACAAAAGTTGGAATTTTTGTGAGGAAGAAGTAAACGGCGTCGTATGAGGCTTAACGATTCCACACGCCAATTGAGAGGGCGCGTGGGCGCCCAACGCCTAATCCTGTATTTTCATTTTTCTATATAGTTGTTGATTTTTGATAAAAAAATTCAGATTTTTATTTTGCTTTGTTGAATTTTGGAAAATATTAGGTCAACATTTGGTGGCTGTTTGTTTAAATGGTTGTGGTCACCCACTCCCTAGAGTGGGGTGTTGTCAAATCTAATGTGATATGCATGCATAGCCTTTTTTCTTTCTTTTTTGATAGATTTAATATTTAATACATGTGCAAAGTTAGTAACTTATATTTTTAATGAAAAATTTAAGTATGAAATAAATATGCCGTGTACCTTCGTGATAACTTCTTATGAATTCTTATTTCTTGTCCTCTCTAACCCAAAAGTCTGGCTCCGCAGTATTGACACCCTTCATGTTTCCGTCGCGTTAATTTTGTTCGGTGTTAGAAAAAAATTAATCATGTTTTCGTCGCGTTAATAATTTTTAATATATTTATTTATAATTTAGTATTTTACAAGTTAAAGAGAAGTCAAATAGAATATGAAAAGCAATAAGAAAGAGATAAAGATTCATTTTACAAGTTAAATACTAAGTCAAAGCTTGATTTGTTATTTTCCATTTACTTGGTGTTAGAAGAAAATTAATCAATTGAGCTTCGTTGTATAATTTGTAAAAATATTTATGCATATAAACTTTTTAAGTATTATAATATAAATAAATATATAAAACAAAAAAAAATAATACTAACATAACGAAAACATGAAGGGTGCTCGTGAAAGGTGAGACATATCATTCCTTCTAGGTCTATAAATTTATTTTCTAATATTTTCAATATCTCGAGAAATCGTTAAAGTTTTTTCCCAACTAAACTTTCTTTTGGTTAGTTCTCTTAAAATTCCGGATTTAGCCATAATTTTGAAACTAAAACAGTACAGCCTAATTGTGGTTTAATCCGATATAGAAGGTAAAAAGAAATGGATTAGAAACAATTGCGAAGACCAATTTATGGTGAAATGAGAAGATGCAAAAATTAATTCGACCTTAGTTCAATTTATGAAAATAATTATAAGTTCCGGGAATTGGTCAAAGTGACAAAGTCCATAGCATGGGATAAAATCTAGAATTGTGGAAATATAAAAGTAATGATATCATACTCCACTCATTCTTTGCATTAGTGAAATAAATCAGTTCAAGAGTATTTGGGTGTTTGCATTTATAAGTTTCTTGAATTGGGTCTCGATATTTTATTTGGTCAAATTCATATGAAGCGATGCAAGAAAAAGCAACTTAATATGAAATGAAGTTCATAATATACATGGGAGATTACCGTCTGAAACACCAAAAATTCACTCAACACTGCCAACAAAATTTGTTAGGACAACCTTAATCGGCAATATTTTAACATCAACACTTTCAATCCATAACAGTTCATAGCTTAGACTTGGATAGTATCTGATTCTGAGCTATTGCTTGCAACTGCATTTGTCTTCCTCTCTGCTTGGAGGGATCGACACAGCGATTCCAGCTTCTCCTTCTGATTTCTCGTTTTCTCCAGTTGTTTCTTCAAGACCTCACGCTGCTCAGGAGGGGTAAAACAGACATTTCAACCGCATTAGTTCAACGCAGCAGACATTTTAAGCATGTTGGTTCGAGGCAACAGGGGAGTTCATCCCACCAGGAACGAAAATCAAAGGGAGAAAATAAGTACGAAACGATGAAAAGTGTGTGATACGAGCAGTCTTTACCTCGTTGGCCAGTTCGATGAGGGTGATATCCGATTTATCACATTTGCTCTTCATGAAGGTATTTTCCTTCTTGAGGTCTTTTATTGATTTCGCCATCTAGATTTTCAAAAACAAAAATTTGCAGTGTTCACGTTTTCCAGGAAAGGAAACAAAATATGGGTTGAGTTCTTTGGAGAAAATATATTATATGGCTCTCTACCTTCTCGATTTCTTGCTTAAATGTTTCAAAAACCTCGTTACTCTTCAATAAAGCTTCCTAGTAGGAGAGAAGAAAGAATGTTAAGAGAAGAAGAAACACAATGAGCTAAACCAGAGGCATACTTTGCAACTCATGATAGTTAAGATATTATTTAAACTTTGAATCGTGTAAAACACACACACACACACACACACACACACCTGGAATTGTTGGAACTTTTCACCATCAGCTGTTAACTGCAACCTCAAATTCTTTTCGGTTCCTAGAAGTTGGGCTACTTGTTCTGCATATAATTTCATTTGAGCCTGTTCCTGCTTCAATTTCTCTTCATGTTGCTGAAGTTTCAAGTCGGAAAGTTGAAGTTCAAGTGATTTCTGTTTTAGCTGCAAAGCCAAATGAAGGGTTTCAACTTTAGCTCAATAAGGAAATAAGTAAAGCTAGTTTGTGTAAGCATAATATGTATACTTGGATATGTATGAATGTACCTGCTGTGCGTGTTGCTGCTCGGAAAGAGTATATTGCTCAACAAGTTGTTTTAACTTGATCTTCAACCTGTAAGTCAGAGAATTTTGTGCATGATCAGAACTGATGCGGATAAAATAAGTTGTTACACAAGACTTTTTTGCCGATGTTAGTACAAATTTTGAGACACGTCTAAAACTAAGCCTAGCAGACTCAACTGAGGGCAAAGAGAGTTGATGCGAGGATAAGGATTAGACAACTATTGACTGATAGCAAGACAACAGGAAGCACTAAGTCAATTATCTAGTTTTGAATGACAAATGCAATTAAGTAAGCATCTCGATCGAGCATACAACCACATCCATATAGATATATGATGCAACAGAGAATGGGTTCAGCTAGGAAATAGATCAATGATATAAAGGGTCTTGTTTAAACGAGATCTCTTTCATAAATTAGAAATAGTATCTTGAAAAGTAAAGCCGCAGATTTTGTCTTACATTTCATTCTCTTTTAGCTGAGCTATACATTCGTCTTTCTGTTCCTCCAGCTTACAGCTCACTTCCTACAATAAAGTAGGAAAAAACAAACATAAATATATATATAGAAAACGAAAACAGTTGCATTTTTTAGCTTGAACACCTTATATTTATCGAGCAAGAATTCCCAAATGTTATAGGCTCTACAAAGACAAAATTATGCAATAAGGGCTACCTAATTCCAACAAACAATTCAGAGGAGCAAGTTATAAGGAAAAGTTTCTAAGAATTACTAAGAAAATTCTTGCTAGTTGTCATGTGCTGCTTCCGGCTTGACAGACAAACATCTTTCGGACATGCAAGAAAGCGATGAACACAACACAGTAAAGATGACGGAGCTTGTAAGTGGACAGGAGCTTTACAATATATCAGAAAATTACGAATATAAAGAACCTTAATTGCATCTTGGAACTTATTCGACAGGTCTAATCTCAAATTCTGTCCATCTTTCGATACTCGTTTGCATTCATCCTGAAATACACAAACAACCAGCTATTAGAAAGGCATAATCATTCCCAACATTTGCATGCAAGAAAGTACTAATTTGATCATAACTTGCCAGAAACATATAAAAACCATGATAGTTACATGGTGCATGGAAGTATATTATGCACACAAATCGCATATTCAACAAAAAACGATGCATCAAAAGCTTTCTGATTATAAGTGACTGCTGTTCAAGATCTAAGATTCAGTCTGAAAAACCAGAAAATGTTTTAGGTGAACTAGATGATCTTACAAAGCCAAGGACATACCATTAACATTTTATTTTGACGTTGCAGCTCCCGGCACAACGACTCAAGTTTATCTCTAACAGTAACAGCTGCAGATGAGAGGAAGACATAGATTAGCAAATAAAAGAACCGTGACACTCAGAAGGTAATTATAACAGAAACCAACCAGAATCTCTTTCGTTAAGGACTTGTTGATACTTCAAAGTAAACTCCAAAAACTCCCTCTCTGATTTGAAGCTACGTTTTACTTTACGCTTAACTTCAGGAGCTTCCTGATGGAATGAACCATTAAATTAAGAAAGAGAAAATTCAATGCAATCTTCAAAGTGGTCTTCAACCACTGTAAACTAATTTATTCAAGATTGATCCATTATAAATTACTTTTTTGTTGTTTTCAGTACTTCCAGTCCCAGCAACCTTCGCTGAGGTAACTGCGTGTGCATCTGCACCTTCAACAGCTGCAGAAAACAGTGAGCATCCACGTTTTAGCAAAATAGTGAAACAAGCAAAAGAAAATCTAGAGCAGTAAATGGTCAAAAGACTCAAAACCAAGCATCTCTAACAGAAACAAAAACAGCTATTTTGGCATATTATAATTTGTATGTCGAAAAAATATAAAGCACATAAATCTGTTCCTGTAACAATGTAACTAATGTCCCCACAAACAACTGAAGACATATGCAAAAGATGAATATAACTCAAACCAACTCAATAGTGTTCTAGATAAACAAGTTAGAAAACTGCTTTTAATTCACAAATGTAGACATTTAGGAAACCCCCTCTTTCATAATGCAAACACCATCACTAAACAGCAAGTATTATACCCCTTTCAATTTACCACAGCAAGAATCCATTAAAATGCGGCAAAAACCAAACACACACAGGTCACAAACAATCACAGACAAAACATCAACGAAGAAACCCAAATCCACTAAACCCCCATCACTTCATCCAATCCCATAACAATCACAAACCCATCTAAAGTGGAAAGCTAGCACCTTTGCATAATTAACACATTAAACGAAACAAACAACAACATTACATTTCTCCTTGGCATTCCCATCGCCACGAGCTGCCTCGGCATTCGCTGAAACCTTCGATTCAGTTTGATCCGCCACGTGCTCGACCAATTTCCCCAATGAAGGACCGCCATCTTCAATCACAACTTCGGGCCGCGAGCCGGGCTCGAGCAGTTTCTCCTCCTTGTAATCCACCACTGCCTCCGCCGGAGAGGATTCGACGAAGCCATCAGGCAAAGAGGCGGCTTCTGGAAGCTGATTCGCCTCCGAATTCGGGTTCGGGCTCGGGTCCCCCATTTTTTTCTTTCACCTAAAACTTGGAGGAATGCGAAAGACGTGATTTTTTTGCTTACATTTGTGCAATTATGGGTTAAAACGCAGGGAAACGAGGTCGATGGATAGATATGCTTACAAGATACGAGGTCTTTGCTTCGTAAAATGACTCGAAAAGGCGAGAGAGAGAGAGAGAGAGACGAAGAGCACTCAATAGCTTTGCGAAGGGAAAAGTTAAATTCCGAAGTACAAGCAATCATGCCAAGTGTACAATGGATACTGAAATTGCATAAAGGGGCTTTTGGTTTATTATATTTACAGATTTCGTGGCACATTTAATACTGAATTTGCATATGACAACCGTGGTAAAATTTCGGTGGCAGAGAACTTATCTACAGTGGTAACTTTTCCTAAATATAACCCTCAATTTAAATATTTATTCTAATAAAAAAGTTAAAATCCATATGTACAATCTAAACTTCATTATTTTATATCTACTCATAAAGACACTCACATGATCTGAATATTTTTTCTCTTTGTTTCTTTTTGTTATTGTATTATTCATAATAATTTTTAAAGTTACTTTAAAAAATTCAAGAATTTTTATATTCCTTTCGTCCCACTTATATTGACCTACTTTTTTTTTTTATTGGTTTGTCTCATTTTTATTGACCTATTTTTAAAATGGCAACCAACTAATACACAAAGTGGTGGAATCATATTATTTTTTTCACTACAAACAAGCATTTTCTTAATTAATGTGCAAAAGTAAATGAGTCAATACAAGCGGAACGGATGGAGTAGAATTTTATATTTTTTATTATAAATAAATATTTATACATTAATATTTAAAAAAAATATATTTATACAATTAAGGGGCACCCATTGAGATGCCACATGTCTTATGATACTCTCTTGACGTTTAGGTGTTCAACCACCCAATATCACAATTTCCTTTATTTTCTTTTTTATTAATTTTTGTCTTATTTTATGACGTTTAGTTTAAAAATCACCATTGTAGACTTGTACTATCTCTGTTCATAAAATATGTTCATTTAGTTCCTCTTTGATTGTGCATGGAAAATATCCCCTAATAATAGTAAGAGAAAAAAGATTGGGCAATTAATCTCCAAATCATATTTATATTGAGTACTACTCCATTATTATATGTTTGTGTTCAAGAATATTCACTATAAGATTTTAGATATTTACATCTTGCTCTGAATTAATCTTATTTCATTATGCATATCTTCTTTGCTTCTTTGTCTTGTTTGTGCATGTAGCGGCTAATATCAACGTCTTTTTTTGTGTGTAACGACTAATTTTAACCGCTAGAATTTACTTTTCGCACATCTCACCAACATTTTCATCTTCTTTCTTTCTCTCTTTCTTCTTCTCTTCAGTTTTACATATTGTTTTACTGACACAGAAAACTCACAGATTTAAACTCTCGAACTTCCGACTCTAATATTTCAAGCTCCCCAAACTTGCAAGGTTCCCAACCTCGTCAAATATCGTACCCTCAACAACAACTTCTATTACAACTATCAAATGGTACAGTATTTTTCACAATAATTTCCACTAAACTCCCCCGACTATTCAAATTTTCGTCAACAATTTTCTTAGAATCCACAGAAAAAACCCAAAATTCTAACACAGATAGTCCATCGTCTTCTATTGATATTGGACTTCGAATGCAACCGATGAGACAACAACTTTAATACGATGGTACGCAAAATCAAGGCTAAATATGGGTGGAAGTAATACTTTAGCTAAATTATGTTGTTATGTAACTATGAAGTGACAAAGTTATGAAATAAAAAAAGCAAGCCCCTCAAATTAGACTTTCAATACTTTTTTCACAAAAACAAAACGGCTATACACATGATGCAGTATAATAATAATTAATAAAAAATAAAGAGCTAGCTAGCACAAGATTTCTTGAATTCACACATAACAAAAGTCAAAACTCTTCAATTCAAATTCAAGCCCACCAAAGCAAGACTTTTTATTTTTTCCACTAGCTGGCCGCGCCCAGCCGCCTCCCGACGCTGCCGTCGCCGCCGGCGACGGCCACCGGAATACACCCCAAAGACCTCGCCAACACGCTAGTAAGATGCGATCTCCCTCGAAAACTCGACTTGAGCATCTCCCACTGCCCCTTCCTCCCCCCGCCGGCGGCCTTCTCCGCCACCTGCTTCGCCTGCCTCTCCTTGATGGCGGCGAGCTCCATCTCCGGCTTGAACTTCACCGGCCCGAACATGAACATCCGCCGCCGCGACTTCTGCGACATCGACGTCAGCGAGGTTATGTTCACGCGCTGCGCGTGGTACTCGGCGGCGGCGGGGCTCTTGGGGCGGGAGAGCTCGCCGGAGAAGCGGCTGGAAGCGGCGAGGCGGCGGTGGTCGGATTCCGGGGAGGAGGGTTTCCGGAGGGATTTGGATTTGACGGTCGCGAAGTAGTCGCGCTTCTGGTACTCGTTCAGCTGCTCCTGCTCGTCGTCGTCGTCGTCGTTGTCGTGGATGATTTTGCCGCAGAAAACGATGTCGTTGTGGTACGAATGCGGCGGCGGCGCGTCGGCGGAGAATTCAAAGAGGAGGTTTGGGCATGGGGAGGGAGTTGGTGATGATTCGGAATTGGGGAGATAGCTGAAGGAGAGGCGGTGAGGCTCTTCTTCTTGGGGAAAAAGTGTCATTTTTTCTTCTTTGATTTCTTCCATAGCTATATATGAATATGTGAAGTTAATTGCAGAAGTTGTGTGAGAGTGTGAATGGTTTTGGAGTTGAAGCAGAGGGTATATATATGGGTGATTTCTTTGTTGCTACGCCTTGTTGAGGGTAGGGGCAAATTTGACAATCACAATCAACTATTTAGATATATAGATGCATGCCAGTGTGGACTTGTTCTTCTAGAGAAAAAGTTATGTGTATAAACTAAATCGTGACGCGCATTTTTGAGTGGCGTTGCTAGTCTAAGATATATATTTGGATTTGCATATTTTAAGTGAATAGAATATGGGTTAATTTCATGTAACACAATTATACATGTGTTTTCATGCATGTCAAAATATCAATAATTTTGAATTGTATTTTGTGGAGTATATATAGTAGGTATAGATTCTTTTGGATTGATGGTGGAAATTGAACAGCTAATATTGTATGTCTTGTTCATTAATACTAGCTACTTCCTCTCTTCCTAGCATAAGTATTACGTTTTTCTTTTCTAGTTGTCCTAACACAAGTGTTATATTTTCTTTCTAAAACACTTTATTACTTACACAACTTTAAATAAGTATAAATTTGAAGTAATACCCAAATTTAGCCTATTTGGATAACACTATCCCCAATATAGGCAAAATTATAACAATGGGACAAATAT
>JAYJMF010000028.1:1991328-2043573 GCA_036873715.1 Salvia sclarea
CTTGAAAATGCGAAATAGATTTACCTACACATGTTTAATTATGTGTGGGTATTTTGCCACACATAATTATGTGTGACAAATTATGTGTGACTAAAAACTAGTATTTCTTGTAGTGGTTGTCTATTCCATAATAAATGGTTATTATTAGGGCATTTACTATGTATAATAACGGTATATAACTTTTAAGCTTCAAATTTTTTAGTGATAAATGTATATTTAATATATAGTGCATTCATGTAACTTGGTCTGAAAGATAAATGGGGAGCTATAGAGAAGAAAGAGGGTCTACACTGTAGTTTATAATTCTTATTCTTTTATCATATATATTTTACTACCAGAATATACCCACAAATTAATATACATATATGAAATATAGGATATTGCACAAATATATTTAATTGAGATGTCTTTTAAAGATGTTTGGTAGTGTACTTTAAAGTATTAGTAATAAGTAATATCATTGCGTATATAGTAGTATTTTCCAAGATTTTGATTCATATATATAGGATAATTTATTTTGTACCAAACCTATATATTAAGATGTCATGATCATTGTATTATGTAACATAATCATTTGTACCAACCAATTGAGTGTATAAAGTTATTATACCAGACTCAGTAAAGTGCAATCGCATGAAGTATATGATAAAATATGATAAGTTTGACTAAATGTCTTTATTATATAATAAATCAATAACAACGTTTGGTAATGTGTATCAAACTATTAATAATATGAGACTCGTTACTTGATTGGGTCTATTAAAATTAAATATAACTATAATTTTTCATAATTATAATCTGTATTAAGTATATTCACCACAAATCCATATAATATATATTTTCAAGCTTTTGGTCTATAAAATTCTTTTATGTATTAGATCCTCTATTATTTTAAAATTTATTACACCCAAAGAAAGAAAAACACACTCACGGGCTACTCTAGGGTGACTCGAACCCCCCGACCGACCTCTCAGTTGGAGGGAAAGCGTCTCACCAACAGGCTGCGCTTCATCGTCATTAGATCCTCTACTATATAAATAGATGAAAAATATGTGGTAGATCTTAGGGTTTAAAAATTTCAAATGTTAGAAGATGCATTTTCCATATATAAATCTTAAATCACTAATATTGACATATATCTATCATCACAAAGACACTAAACATATCACACATTAATAATTCCTATATTATACACTTTGATCATTATTCATTATTATATTTTTCACTAAACATATGCATTAACTCTCTCTCTCTCTCTCTCTCTCTCCCCTGAAACAATGATGCAGTATATTTATCATAACTGTAGCTAGCTAGACTATTCACCATAATAATACATATAAATTCATTAATAATATATAGATATATAGATATATAGAGAGAGACAGAAATGCAGACTAATGTGTCTCCTCATCTCATCATGCCATCTGCAACGTGAATGCGGGCAGATACACATCATTAAATTCACCCCCACATTAATTTCATACTATCACACAATCAATCATAAATCCCAATTCAATAAATTATTCCGGACATACTATAGCCAGCCATGTATACAAGACTATTTTAATACATAATCTTAATAAATTATAGAAATTTAAGTTCAAAAATTAGTGTGCTAATTATAATTCAATATTTACCATTTTTCGCATTTAAAATTTGAATTTCTCTATGGATTTAATCCCTTGCATAGTCTTAGCACTATATTCTTTCTTTTAAAATAAAATAATGAAAAACAAATTTATGTAAAGAATATTTTAGGAATAATATTTTTCCTTTCTTAGATAAGCCGTTTCTAAACAGAATCGGCCGTTGTATATGGCTGGACATGTACACTATGTCCAAATAGCACTACTGATCTCGAATTTTTGTTTTTCTCTCCAATTTTCAATTTTCATTTTTAAAATTTCTTAATTATTATTATTATTTTTTTTTTTTTTTTTTCAGGTGGCAAATTGGTTCATTAATGCAAGGGTCCGCCTCTGGAAACCCATGGTCGAAGAGATGTATTTACACGAATCCAAACACGACTCCTCTTCCCAAAACCCTACCGCCGCCGCCGCCGCCGCCACCGCCGATAATTCTCCGCCCGCGCGTGAAATCGACGATTCCGAAAACCGCCCCGACGCGCCGCCGCCGGAGGAGGCGCGCCGGAAAATCTCCGGCGGCGGCGACGGCGTGATGAGGTTTGGGGGTGACGTGTCGCTGACGCTAGGGCTACGTCACTCCGGGGAAGAGTTATTTAATTCCCGGTTGAATTGATTGATTAGTAAATTAATTAGTTAGTTAGTTAATTAATTAATTAATGTCGTGTAATATAGTGATATAATGTTTGATGATATTTTAAATTTTCTTTCTCCTACAGAAAACAAACAGACATTGGGAGTGAGAGTGTAGGAAAATAGTGTTTAATTAGCAATGGGAGGAGATTATAGTCTGAGGTTTTGTTGTAAATTGTATAGTTATATTTGAGGGTTTTAATTAATTAATGTGCACATTTTATAAGTGTATTCGGTTATATATATTCTCTCCGTCTTAATTATATAGGCTCTTTTTTCTTTTCGGGTGTTTTATATATGTAGACTTGTTTTAGTATATAAGGTAATGGGTTTTGGATTCATTTACTAATGTGATTCTATTTAATTTGCTTTACATTAGCTTTTTAATTCATAGTTAAAGAATAAATATGGGCTGATTAGAAAATATACTTATATATAATTGGGACGAAGGGATCAGGTCCTCCATGACCATACTCCATTTGTCCCAATTAATGTGTTGGTTTTAATTTTCATAAGAATTAAGAGAGTTTTATTGAAAAGGAATATTAATAAATAAATTTCCAATTTATATGCTGATTGGATTTGTTACTCAAAAATTAATATTATTTTAAAAATAATACTAAATAAATTTTATGTTGTGCTCATAATTATTCTTCGATGAGAAATTAAGTCCAACTCTTAAATAATGACATAAATGAGTTAAGAAAAAACATTACTATCTATGAAATACTTAGAACACACGAAAAAAAACAAGCCTATATAAATGGGACATAAACGATGTACTTAAAATGCTTTTACGTGAAAGTCACCTATTATTTCAAGTTAAATTTGTGATGTTAAATTTTCAATATATGCATATATCGTATATTAAGTATATAAAGAATTACATTAACTTTTAAAAATATATTTTATATATATATATATATCATGATATGCTCGATAATAATACAATAATATGTTACTAGTAGTTAGAGGATTAATTTAGAAAAACAAATTGAAAAAACAAATAAAAGATTCAGACAACTATGTCTTTGCAAGCATTAATAGGTTTTCTAATCTTGGGCAGTTTTCTTTAACTTAGGATCCAAATAACTAGAAGTCCTTGTCGACCAATGATAATTTGGCCCAGTTTCGATTTTTTTTAACAAAAAAGGCCCATTTTCGTTTCAAAACGTATTGGCCCAGTTCTGTTTCTTGTGGATATGTGAATTATTTGAGCAATAACTGCACTACCATAATACGAGGGGACGTTTATTTTGAGTGAAAATGAATTGATAAAGATTTGATTTAATACACCGTTTACTTTGATGGATTTATCATGAAAAGTAACGTTCAATGAACGTATAATGTTATTTTATTACAATTACTTTATATATTTACTCCATTAACTTCTATATGTTCCGTACAAGTGATAGGATATATTGATAAGAATATATAGTCAATAATTCTCATCTAATTAAATAATGTGACATCTAGAGATGGGTCTATCCAAATTTAAAAAATGAGACATTCCAAAGAAAGAATGGAAATGGAGGGAGTATAAATTAGTAAAGCATGGGGCAAAAGGCAGCATAGAAAGTTCACATTTTTCTTGAATATATTATTGCACATTAATTTGTTACAAACACTTGATCTTGGGCTTCACCTTTCACCACAAATGAAGCAATACAACAATTTACATTGATGGAAACTCTTCTTGTTAGACCTCAATCAAAATCACACCATTGATAGTAGATTCCTTCCCCTATTCCTCCTCTTCGAGATTCCGATTCTCGGGCTGCCCGAGAATCCCCGTCTCCGCCTCCACCACACCTCGATCGCCCGTTGGAGGTTCGGGCAGCTGTCAAAAATTATAATTTCTGAAATTAAGGAAATATTGTATGATTTAATAAATTATTAATTTATCAACATCATCGGTAATACGAAGGTAGGAATGGCAATGGGTTGGGTACCCAGTACCCACCCATTAAGCGTTTTCCAAGTTCAAACCTGTCTAAAATTTTCAAACCCAAACCAACCCAAATCCGTCACGGGTATTAATTTTAAGACCCATGGCCGACCCAAACTCATTGAGTGATACCCGCTAATTACCCACCCAAACCCGTTCAGATTTATAAAATAATTAAATATGAACTATCATGATATTTTATACATATTGATCAATTAATGAAAATTATAACACATCAGAAAGAGGAAAGGGAAGAGAGAGACTAACTGCCTAACTAACTCTTCCCTTTGAGTTCAGCTGACTCCCCCGTGAAACCTAACGAGGATCAAATGTAAGATTTAACCGCCTTCGAATATGATAATTAATAGTCTAATTGCATAAACTTCTCAATTCTCACATGAACTTCATAGTCTACAACAAATTTTTTCTAACTTTCAACACAATATCCATATCTATTGAAATATATGTAATCTAATTTAGTCTTAAAGCCATCTATTCATCCAAATAATGTATAGAACAGCCTAGTTGGCATAAGTGTCAATTATTAGTTCACAAATAGAGACTAATTAAGCTTTAATACGGCTGATAGCTAGAGTGCCGCTTAGTGCCTAGGCAGATTTAACATTAGTGCAGAGTGCCGCCTAGTCAAGGCGGAGACTTTTAGAACACCGTTCCTCGGTCTCTTCTTCTTCCTCATCTCCTTCCAAGGCATCGTCAATGGCGTCTGCCATCAATTTACTTGTTAGTTCCATCTTCTCTTTTTGCTTCTCGAATTTTTGCATGATTTTCTGCAGTGATGGCAGGTTCAGCTCCCTGTTTATTTCCCTCACGTCCTCGATAAAGCGTTTCATTGCATCCCCCTTTGCTTGTGTTGATTTTGATCTCTAAAGGAAAAGGGAAAGAGAGAGAGAGAGAGAGAGAGAGATTCAGCAATCATGATTATTCTCACAGCCTCAAGTATACTAGATAGGAAACAATTTTCAGCAAGAAGAATGTATCAGAACCCAGCAACGGGGACCAAACGCCGTGTAAAAGCGTTTTTTACATGGTTAAGAGCTAAACCACAAAAAGAAACATGAAAGCAATCTTTGATAAATTTGAAAAGCGAATGAGACTGCAATAGATAATATTTGAGGGAACTAAAAGGAGATACAACTGCAGAAGGTAAAGTTAGCATGAATCGAAAGGAGTTTTAATGTATGTCCCTCAAATTCATGTCTATCTATCTCTTGACAATGTATTGAAGAGGGAGTATCAATTGTTTCTATTTCCTACCTCGTTGGATTAAGTCCAGACGCAAGATGGCAACTAATAAAACCGTAAAAAAAAATTGGCAAGATGGTTGTAGACTATCAAGTAATCAAATATTTGTGACATACCAGAAAACTGAGAGATATATTCAGCTTACAGAGATCTCCAAGATGGTGTCTTCTCCTGATAAGATCTTGGGCCATCACTATGACAGCTCTCTGTAACAAATACACTAGAATTCAAACACAGACTTAAGTAATTGGGCTCCCAAGCAGTACCAAAGCATTAACAAATGTAAAATTAAGGTTAGCAACTACACATTTGAATCATTTTCTAGGAATACAAGTATACAAGCAGAAGAGGTTAAGACGGAGAAGGCCTCAATAAAAACGTCGAGTTAGAGAGATTAGCAATCATTTACAGTTCAGGGAAATAAAACACAGATTTATATATGAAAGACCCTCGACTATCATAGTGCTGTAGCCAGATGTGCGTCTTAATACTTAAAGATTGGGATGGCAACATAAATAATCTTATGCTTCATTGAACAAAGCAATCATAATAATAAAAAGGACAGAAAAGGAGAAAATGCCCTTTAATTTATGAACAGCTAATATACCATCTCTCCTTGCTTAGCGCTCTTCTTTATCTCATCTGTAAGTTCAATTTGTTGCGTCTTTAAACGTTGCCTCTCCCTCTTTATTTGTCGGATTGACTTATCAACCATTCTCTTGTTTTCCCGCCTAAGCGCTGCAAGAGAGAAAAACATAAGTGGGAAACCATAATGCAGTATGTGTTCCTGAATAGATATACAACTTATTCACGACATTACATCAGCATAGAACTACAATGGCATATTTTAAGTAATGAAATCAACCAACCAATAACTAGTAGTGATAAGACTAGCGCCAACAGTCCCCGTTATCTCCACTCTGATGGTTTGTTTATTGCCCAGAAACGGTCTAACCCGACCCCAATCTCATCCGAATCTGTGACTATAAGTGGCAAAGTATCTCCATAGGAGTGCAAAAATCATTCATAATTCTGATACTCTAGCTAAATTTCTATGTCCAAACGACATCAAAGCGTAACTTGAATGCAGCTAATTATCACATTGAACATGAGACATGGTAATATCACTTGATGAATCATACAAACTAGGAGATTAATTATCATAAAAAAAACCCCCTTTCATAATTGCAGGAAACTAAAAAATAAAGTTCAAATATGCAGAATTAGAGCCTATCTGCATCCAATTCACTCATTCACCCTGCAATATAGCTCCCTCAATAACAGCTTCCATAATCATAAAATAATCAGCTTACAGCAGCTTTAATCAAGCACAATATTTCAACAATTTATCAAATTCCCTAAACCCTAAACCCTAAACGGGATCATCTTACATACGACAAGATCATCAATAGTTCAAATAAGCTAACTCCAAGCCCCATTTTCTCATTGACAAACAGAATTCTCTCTCATGACACAAATTAACCCTAAATCACGTATCCTAATCCAATATCTCAAAAATATACAACAAAAAAGCTCTCTCTGTAGAAACAAACCTGCGGGAATCTCCCTCTCCCCAGAAGGCAAACTCATAATCTATCGATTTAAGATTCCGGCGAAGAAGAAAATTCAGATCGGCGGTAGGAGAAGTCTTCTTTCTGCAATTGGAGCTTACAATTGAATTGCAGCGACTCGAAGCCGTATATGAAAGGGGAAAATCAACGCCGCAATTTCTATGATCTGATCATAAACAGAGCTAAATTAATCCAAAACAACAACAATAATTAGGGCGTGTTTGATATCATAAATAAGCCCAAGATAAATAATCCGTAAAACTCGCATTAATTAAAGGTCTGTTCCTATTTAGGTGTTTTCTTTAGATAAGTAATCCAGCAAATTTGAGGAGATTAGTTATCTTTTTCTAATGAGAATACAAATAAAAAATATTAATTGTTAATTTAGTAATTATTAGGAATGATTTAGTCAATTTAAAATATTAAGTGGATATAAATGTAGAATCACATTATTATCTAACTAATAAATCAATGTACCAAATATATGTATTATATTATCTAGGTTTTACAAAGTTTTATATTTTATGTACCAAATAATAAGATATGATAAAAATTTTATCTTATCTGTATTTTTTATCTCGACATTGTTTATCTCGTTTATTCTCATATTTTATACCAAACATGCCCTTAACATACGCCGCCATTATCTTTTTGTGGCGGGAAAGAAATCAAGCTCCATTAATTTCTTGGTTATTATTTTACTTATTATTAAGTGGGCTTGGTTTGTTTCTCTGATTTATTATTCTACTTTAGTGGGCTTCGGCCCATGTTAGCTTTGATGCCCTACTTTTTTTTTTGGCAAATAGCCTGTAAATTGCTGAACTTTGCCCAAATTTTCGTTTTGCATAATAGCTTTAAAATCGGTATGTAAATTATCAAACTTTCAATTTTTTCTGATTTTGCAACCAACGTTGACTCCGGCGAAATCAATGCTTACGTGCCCAACCGAAATTCCTATGTATTCGCCGTCGGCCGATAATTAATGTCACGTCACATTTAATTAAGGGAAAAATTACCCGTAAAATGCTGAACTTTATCCAAATTCTCATTTTGCATACCAATTTTAAAAAGGTTGCAAGTAAATTCCCCAACTTTCAATTTATTCTGATTTTGCAACCAACGTTTGAATTTCAAAATTCCTACGTGTTCAATGTCGGGCTATAATAATATTTTTATTATTTTAGTATGAATATTTATCTTCGGTCAACTATGTCTTTGCAAATTGCAAGCATGACTAGGTTTTCTATCCACAAAAATATAGTCAAAGGGGAGAGAGATAGCCCACAAAAATTCTCAACTAATTAAATAATGTGACATTTAGATGGGTCTATCCAAATTAAAAAAAATAAGACATTTCAAAGAGAATGGAATGGAGGCAAAAGGCAGCATAGAAAGTTCACATTTTTCTTGATATATTATTGCACATTTGTAACAAACACTTGATCTTGGGCTTTCACCTTCACTACAAATTAAGCAATACAACAATTTACATTGATGGAAACTCTTCTTGTTAGACCTTCAATCAAAATCACACCATTGATAGTAGATTCCTTCCCCTATTCCTCCTCTTCGAGATTCCGATTCTCGGGCTGCCCGGGCTGCCCGAGAATCCCCGTCTCCCCGTACGGCCTGACGAACGTCCGCCTCCACCACACCTCGAACGCCCGTTGGAGGTTCGGGCAGCTGTCCCCGCCCTTGAGGAAGCTCCCGAGCCACGCGAGCAAGATGCTCTGCTGGTCCTCCAACGGGAGCGTGAGGATCGTCCGCCCGATCCCCTCCTCAACGACCTTCCGGTCGAACGACCGGCACCCGTGCTGCAGCCACCCGTAGTCGGCGATCAGCGGCTGCAGCCACGTCCCGAGCAGCCGGTGCCGCGTGTCCTTCGACGGGAGCATCTCCCCCCGCCCTATCCCGACGAAGACCCTCGCGCTCACAACGCTCACGTGGTGCCGGCACGACGCCGGCACCCCCGCGTGGAGCGCCGCGAGCTCGCGCTGGTCCGCCCACGCCGCAGCGAGCTCGTCCGCCGCCTGCCGGTCGGCGAGGATGTCGAGCAGCCACAGCACGTTGTCGGCCTCGAGCGCGATCGACCGCACCGCCGGCTCCGGGAAATCGGGCTGTTTGAATAGGGACAGCAACGAGTCGAGCGAGCTTTGCCACGAGGCGCGGAGGGTCTCGTTGCATAGGTCGAGGCGGTTGTTCTCCTTGAGGAGCTTGAGGACGACGGACTTCATCTCGCGCCGGCCCTTTTCCTCGCGGCTTCGCATCACGAGCTCCAATATGTGGGAGAGCGTGTCGTTGGGCGGGGTTTGGGTCTCGGGGGAGACGCGTTTCAACACCGGCTTCACTCCGATGCCCTCACCATCGAGACGGGAGACGAGAGAGACAACTTTGTCTTCCTCCTCTTGTCCGACCCACGGGACGGCCTCCAAGTACTCCAGACAATGTCGGATGCACGTCGTGTAGCCGAGCTGCTCGCTGACCTATATAACGAAGTTAGCAACGGAATTATAACACTATTTTTTAGAATCACACGGAATCCGAGCAATAAGATGCTCGAAGAGCGACGTTAATTTGGAAATAACATCAAAATCAAATACAATCCATCGTCACGATTCATAGAAGTATGGAAGAACCACAATCCTACAAACTACTATCTCCGATTCTATAAGCGGATGCAGCTTATAAGAGCCCTAATTAAATCCTAATTGTGATCAATAAACCCTAATTGGGGATTGGTGAACTCTTATCCGAGTCGAAGCACCATACATCCGAATGTACACAAGTTTTTGTCATTTCTCATCGACATATGGAACAATAAAACTAGTAATCTCCACGAATTGTTCAGCTTAGACCGACAAATCAAGAACGTTTCGAAAAAAAAAAGTGCATATCTATTCAAACCAAGCAAGTTACGCAACCATTACCAAACTTACACCATACTAACATCCAACCAACTCAATTCTAGAGCAAGTTTCACGAACGACAAGTGCAATCCGTGGAATGTAAAAAACACGAGGCGTAGTTACCATACCATATATCGGGATGTACACAAGTGGAACAACAAAACTAGTAATCTTCGAAAAAATCGCGCATATCTATTCGAATATACAAACAATTCAATTCTATAAAAGCAAGTTTCACCAATGACATAATGCAATACACGGAACATAAAAACACGAGACGAGGCATCGTTACCTTGAGAATACGCAGCACGCGAGAAACGCTCTGCTTGATCAGCCGCTGCTTGAGGTCCCTGCAATACATGAGCCCGACAGTCTCCACATAAATCTCAGCATCCTCACAGTTATCAATCTCGAGGCAGGGGAAAACGAGCTGCTGCCCCGATATCTTCCCAGCGAAGAAGCTGCTGTTCTCGACGAGCACACTCCTGTGCACACTCAGCTTCACAGCCACCCCCTGCTTGCCTAGCAAAATCACCTTAATGTCGCTCGTTCCCGGCTCACCAAACTCGATCGCCACCTTCCTTGGGGCGTTCTCGGGCCTAGGCCGGGGGGCCGCCTTCTCGTTTACTGCATCGGTCACAACGCTAGCCCTAGACGACACGCAGCTCGATTTCTTCTCGTTCACTGCATCGGTCACAACGCTAGCCCTAGACGACACAGAGCTCGATTTCTTCTCGTTCACCGAGGTCTGCCTCTTCGGAGGCGGGGCAGCTTGGTTTTTGTTTAATGGATTCTGAGCCCTAACTGTTTTCTGAAACACAGTGGGAGAAGGGCAACACCAGAATCCCTCTGGGGTTACAGCAATTGGGACACTCTTGATTTTGGCTTGGCCTTGCTCTAACCTAGGAAGTCTAATTTCAGCCATAGCCAACAAGATTTCAAGCTCTCTAAATTGCAGCAAGATCAAATATTTAACATCGAATTTCACCAGTCTAGTCTAATGGAGAAGAGATCAAGAAAAGCCCTAAATTCCAATAAAAATCCAATCTTTATTGCCTCTCACAAGAATATCCCCATTTCCAATCAGAATTGCCAAAAAATTAAGCAAAAGGGCCCACGGAATATCTTGATTGCAACAGAAATTTGAAGCAAATCACAACTAACCACAAAAGAATTCCAAACAGCTCACAAAATCAAAAACCCTTCAAATTAAGGCTCTAGGAAACCACAGTGGAAGCATAAAGATTGAATTTTCAGGTACCCATCTTCAAGAAATTGCCTCAAACCATAGAAAAACAACAAAAAAATTGAAACTCACCAAAGAAAATCTGAGAATTTCAAGAATCCCAATCTCTTTCTCTCTAATTTATGAGCTTTTGCAAATGATTGAGAGGAAAATGGAAGCATAAAGATTGGATTTTTCAGCCACCCATCTTCAAGAAATTGCTTCAAACCATAGAAAAACAACAAAAAAAATTGAAGCTCACCAAAGAAAATCTGAGAATTCAAGACGCCCAAATCTCTCAATCTCTCTAATTTATGAGCTTTCCCAAATGATTGAGAGGAGCTTCGATGTCAAGCATCAAGGGAACCACTTTAAGAAAAGGGATTTAAACAGAGTGGAATGATGATGAGGGCCAAACAAATTTTTCTTTAAGGATTTTATAATTCTGGGTATTAATAAAGATTCACATGGCCTGATTTAGGAGAAGCTGAGTTGGGATATTTTGGTAACTTTGCAGTTCAAGAAATGGATGCTTTTCTTGATTTGAAAATGCAATTCTTTTTTGTGGGTCTTGATATATATCATCATGTCTCCTGCCTTTGAAATGCTTTTTTGTTTTTTAGACTGCAGCAGTTTTTGGTGCTTTCTCTCCATGTGTTGAGTGTTACATCAAGAATAGGAGCCTAGTTTTCTAATATTATGGTGTGTGTAAAGTAAAACTTGTATTGAAATCAATCTCTTTTTGGGAAATGATGCTTTGTGCTTCATATATGGGTTTGAGGCCATTTTGTTTAAGCTAATTTCTCATTTACTTTATTGCGGGTGGTATCAAATATAGCTGACAAAACAAGTCCGATCTGATTTGGCCTAATAATTCAGTTTTCAATGGAAATCCACAATCAAATAAAGCTGACAAAACAAGTTCGATCTGATCTGGCAATCCAGCTTTGAATGGGTTCAAAACAATACATTTTAGGCCTAAGTGAATTTTTGATTGGACCGGGACCACTCGAAATGGTTAAAAGTTTTATGTGCTTGAGATGATTCGGCTCATCCAGAAAATTTTATACTATTATAAATAATATTTTGAGTTTGACTGAATTCATTATTCTCGGGCCAATGAAATAATGATTTTTCGGCTTGATTTTCATGAAAAGTCTGATAGGCTCACGCCGAGTCAACCTCTAGGAGGTAGTAAAATCCTGCTTTTGAAAATATATGACTAATATTTGAAGATTAAAGCATCGCATAGGAGCATCAAAATAGCAAGTTCAGTACATATGTGTCGATCTAGTTGTAGAGTAATTAATAAATGAATTTCATGTTTAAATCAAAGTGAACTTTAAATACTTTTTTATTAATTCACAAAAAAATAGATAGTCATAGTCTTATCTTCGAATTTCTTGGAAAAAAATAAAACAAAACAAAAAACATGAAATCACACATATATCCAGATCGTGACATCAAATTCTCTTTCTCTTTCATAGAATCTTGATGCTAAAAAGTAGTAAAACAAAAAAGAATAAAAAAGTAAAACTTGATAGAAAATAATATCGGTGAAACATCTTCCCTTACTTTATTCATGAATTTTGTCGGTTAATTTGATTGAATTTTTTGGAGTGTTTCATATTTGTAACGTAAGCTTTACTATACTATACTGGCAGATTTGCAGAGCCACGATATAATCATAGCAGAAATTCATCATAGAGAAGAAAAAAAAACACACTTTAACTATCAACCACTCGTTTAAAATCTTCATCTAAAAGATTCTTTAAACTATTTTTATTGATAACTTTAATTAAAGTAGTAACTCGTAAATATGAAAAGCAAACATCTCAAATTGAGCCGACATATGGAAATAAGATACCAACTTGTACATACACATTATCTAAAATATCCACCTCAAACAAAATAATGTATAATGAAAATTAACCTACAACCTTTCCTAGTCTATTTAAATAGAGCTGGCAAAATAAGTTCGGTCCTACCCTTTCCGTCCGATTTATGTGCGGATTTGAGCATAGATATTTTGTGTTTAATTGAATTTTGGACCGCACCGACCTTATCAAAGTGATTAAAAAGTTTGATGAGCTCGGGTTGGCCCAACCTGATCCTGATAATTTTACACTGTAAATGATATTTGAGATTTGATTGAGTTATATAATTTTATGTCGGCCCAACATTTTATCAGCTCTGATTCAAGAGTGTTTAAGAAGAAGAAGTTTATAAAAGTGTACATTAAATTTATTTGGAAAATTGTCTACATAAACCATTGCAATCAAGATGTATGTGTATTCAATTGTATTCAATTATATAAATGCGAATACATTTGATGAAAGAGACACTCTCCAATATTATCCAAATGCAGGTTACATCAACCCTAATTAGTAATTACTCCTCATTGTGATTTAATTAGAAAGGATTAACAATTAGTCCTAAGCTCTAATTGGGAATTAACAATCCCTAATAAAGATTAATGAATTCTAATTGAATTTAATTAGGATGGATGCACCGTACATCCAGATGCAACGCCTCAAAAATTCCTAATAAAATCTCAAATGAAACGCCTAAGTAGATCGACTCATTACCATAATCAAACAACTACCCCTCGAAATAGCTTTGTTCATTGATGTTCGAATCTCGGACAAGGTTTATCCAACCACTGCTTTGATTGGCCTCTAACGTAAACGACTTGCGAGGGCAAAAACTCGCCCCGCCAACGGAGGAGGCAATCTCGAAATAGCATTTTCAATGACCTGATCGATCACGCATTATAGTTAGCGGACTAAGACTAACAGTTAATGAATCGCATCTATCTCGTTAAATTAACCACACTAGGTGATTCTAGAGTGTTCCCATACGGGCAATGCTGTCTGATGCTGAGTACTTTATGACCTGACATTCTAAAATACTCAAATATAACCCAACAATTGTTCTGTTCTTACAAATATAGCTCCCAGATTCTATAATTGGGCTATATTTGTAATAACCGAGCAATTATTGGACTATATTTCAAAATGTCAGATCATAAAGTACTCATACAGACAAAAGTCTGGCCATATTTGAATATTAACCCTATTTTCAGTAGTCGGTCATATAAGGCATTTGCATATTTGGCTTATGCCCTTTGTTGCAAGGTATCATCAATTCAAGGCACATTATAGTTTCCATATTTAATGCGCGATGAAACATGAAGATGCCTTCTAAAAAGGGAAACGAGAAAGGGACAAAATAAGAGCATACGATGATAGTGATAAGAGTGAAGAAGAGAATGCGACTTACATCCACATGATACCGAGCCGAAAAGTGGATTAGAACAATAGCTTTGTTGTGAAACCTATCGGCATGACTTATTATCTGTAGATGAAATTAACTCAGAGGCAATTGAGACAACACGAGATAACATGAAACGGAGGAAAATAAGAGGGCATTAACCTCCGATAAATGAGTGTGTCCGTTTTCTCTTGCATCCTCCACCGTGAACGAATCCTCCACGTATGTACTCTAACGAGCCGTCACAAACAAGCAGAATTAGAATCAGTAACTTATTGACGACTTAATCAACCAAAATTTAGATAACATATTTCAACGAAGTGTAAATTCATGTAAATTTGTATCATAAACACCTTTCACTCTCATCTATATATGTCATGTTCTAATTTTTCGACTAATTTCAGTTTACAACCTAACAAGCATGAAATTGTGCAAGACCAATGAGTTGGAGCAGTCGAGGAAGTTATCATGTTGCTATCCATCACCATCAGTTAGTTGTCACGGACTGTTTTCAAATATGTAAATCCCAAAAAAGAAATTGAACTTGAAAATGTATAATTTGTTCAACATTATACCTCCATAATGAGAATCTTTGCCCTCAAAACATCGGCATTGTCTGCATCAGTGATGAAGTCCGACATAGTGTCGCCCGTAAATGCAACCTCCGGTGTTGTGTGTGTGTCTGTAATCTGCAAACATAGTGAAATTTCAAAGCAGAAATATGAATGCTCGAAAATTTAGTCGAAGGAACTGACTGCTTAAAACGAGTAGAGCGGAGACAGATGTTTCATCAATTTATTTTCTCTATAGGCTTTTTTGGAGCACAAAACCAAGATCACAGCATCATTAGTTCTTATCAAAGAAATTTTGAATGTAAGAAGTTAATTTGCAATATTTTGATGCTCATTAGGCTTCCAAAATATTAGTTACAACTCTTTTTTTGCAAGTAGAGTTTAATTAAACTCATCCCCATTCCCCAGTGAAATAAATGAGAGTATAAATTGAAGAGAAGGATCTTATATAAGCATCAATTTCCAAAAAGAGATCGATTTTATAATAAATTTTATTGTAACAATAAAACTACAAGGATACTAAGCTTCTGCAGGTCCCTATCATATATCATCTTAACAAACAAAAAATACATAAATTTCATGCTATGAAATCACATACAATGAAATTTCTATCAATTTATATGTTAGCTATGATAATTAATATGCAAAAGAGGATAAAATCTAAACTACAAACATTAACAGTTTACTTAAACAAAATTAATGAAACTACAGGAATTATGTAACACACCTCAACACCTGACTGCTTCAGGCTACACAGCTTGGCTTTCGGTAGCCTAAAATATTCCTTCTTGAGTTTATGTTTCACAGAATAAACTATGTATCCCTATGAACAAACAAACAAACAAAATCATCAGATAACCGATTTTCCAGCAAAAACATTGCAAAATCAAATGCAGAGCAGACAGAGAGTCTCGATTAGAACCTGGCTTGGAACACCGTGGTAAGTTCTAAAAGCTTTCACTTTTAAGTCCTTTCTTATGAAAAACTCCTCACCTAGAAACGATCTTCGAGTTAGTCATGAGAGGGAAACGTTTAGCATGAATGGAGAGAATTAGGACCCACCTACCCACATCCAGACCAACCAGAGTATGCTCGAGCCCGTATTGACCCATGGCCAAGTGCGCTTCGAAAATCTTTTCCACATTTTGCTTTATTGCTTTTGGCACAATGACGGTGGGCGGCTTTGTTCTAATTAAGCCACGGGCAGCAACATACATTGGTAATCCTCCCTACATCAATAGATTCCGGTGTTTAACAATCTTATCACCCCCAACGTATAGACCTTTTTATGTCTATGTCCCAACGTAATGATAAGCTACAAAAGTCACCGACATCATTTTGCCCCAATTGAACAAAAAAACCGAAGTCTAAAAGAGAAATGAACCATTCTTAGCCAAAAACCAAACACAGTACGATTTAAATAACACACGTATGATTTCCGGTGGCCTCAATCTGACCATCGGGTGACGGACATGAGAGATTTGGATACGTTATAGGT
Organism: Salvia sclarea; assembly: GCA_036873715.1. Lineage (NCBI taxonomy): Eukaryota > Viridiplantae > Streptophyta > Magnoliopsida > Lamiales > Lamiaceae > Salvia > Salvia sclarea. The sequence goes on from JAYJMF010000028.1 coordinate 2,007,861, forward strand.
CAATTTGAAAGTGTCCACACATTAGAGTGATAAGTGATATTTTCCCAAATAAACTGTGGTTTCTGATCCGCTGCTACGATAGCCAACTAGATAGCAAATAAACCAACATAACGAATCATCAAAAAAGAATTTGCACTGATACTTCCATCAATCAACAACTACGAAAAATTACATTGGCTACCAATTTATCGAGTACTAATTTAAAAATTTCGAGTGCAAGAACTTACAATGTGGTCCATATGGCCGTGAGAGATGAAAAGGAATGGCTGCGAAACGGCTTGCTGGGGGCACCTGCCAATGTCGAACGCCAAGTTGAGAGAGGGGAGAACGACGCAAGTCTGGTGCCCTGCAATCGACACTCCTCTGATCGAGAAGCCCTCGATTTGCAGCTCCTCCTCGCTAGCCTTCTTCTCCTTCTTCTCTATCTGCTTCTCCTCCTCCGTTCCCACATCAATCGACTCACACGCAGTTCCACCACCGGACATCGTAGAAATCGAGCGACGCTAATAAAACAAATGTCCATTTCGAATTTCAGGAGGAATGATACAATTAGCTGACAATTGTAGGAGCAAGAACATTGTAGTAAAAAACTCTCATTGCAAAAACATAAGCCAATGTATGTAGATTTGTGGGAATGTTACAAGTTCAAGCAATGTATAATTTATAAATCAAAATATTCAAAAGGCATTACTTTGTAAGCGAAAAAGCATGATGAAAGCATTATTGTATACGCATAATCGTCAAAAAGCATTATCTAATACATACAAAATCATTATCGAATTTGGAGAATCAATCCCCTCCATATATATATTAAGTATGAAATGGATTACCTCTCGCTTTTGAGTCCTCATAAATTGCAGAACAGAATATTTCTCCCATTCTGTTAAAAGATAAACAAAAACAGGATTAGTATATATCTGTAACATTCATATACATAAAAATAATTAGACAAATCATCTCTATTTGACTGAATCAAACACAACATTATGCAGACTATATTAAGAAAAGAAAAGAAAAAAACCAAAGTAATTGAAATTATTCTGAGCAAATAGATAATAATCATCAATGCAGAAGAAAATTGCTATTGAGTGTATAAAAATTCGTTGCAAACACAGAAAGTTGCAGAAGAAATTAGGGCACAATTAGGTAAATAAATTAGCAATAAGTTAATTTTGCTACCTTGCTTCCAGCGATGAATTGGCAGCAAGAAATTGGAGGTATTGATTTTTTGGGGATTTTCCACTGATTTAATGTGTGGTTTTTGCTCATTAATAACCGGAAAATTCGAAGGGTTTTGTGGGAGAAATTGGAATAATGAAGATATATGGAATCGTCGGAGGGTGAGATTGATCGTCGGAATATGGGATGGAGAAGATGATCGGAAACCTAGAAACATTTTTTTAAAAAAAATTGGGGGCTAATTACTAATTAGGTTTAATTGTTATTCAATCTAAATGCTTAGATGATTGAATAATTAAATAATTGACACTAATAGAGATTATCAATTTAGCCCGAAACCGATGGGTTTACCTAGATAAATCGATAAAAGAAAGAGGATTTGGGCCGTAAAATTCTAACACAGAAAATAGTTCAGCTCAATTGGCTTGAATCGAAAATTATCGAAGCCTGATAGAAGTAGCTCGAAAAAAATCGAGTGGGTTTAGCCTGATTAACCCAACTTTAATTATTAGCGTTGACAAACTCTATTTTGTTAAGGTTTTTTTTTTCTAGCAAAAAAAATTTATAACTAACGTATTTTGTTCTTTTATTTTTTCTAGCATAACATAAGCTTGGTAATTGGGTGGCGAGCCTAACTTTATAACATGGCATAAGTTTGAGTCGAGCTTGAATACTCGAATAATTAAACGAGCCAGTATTTCGGGATTTTATAATTTTTATCTACACTAACCATTCTCTAATTTTGGGATTATAATTTTTCTCTGCCAACCCTTCTCCAATTTTTCTCAATATATTCAATCAAAATCATCTTTTTTTTGTTTAGTGGATAAATTCAGTCTAATACTTAATCTCGTAACAGTGCTAAGGTAGAATTATGTTGTTCGATTGGATAAATTCGATCCGATACTTAATCTCGAAATAGTGCCAACGTATCATTAATTTTAACTGAGTCTTGACAATAGTTTTATGATCAAATTAATCTCAAATAATCTTGGACCAATTTATTCTCAAATAATCGAACAATTATCATAGGTCGTTGACTTTGTTTCTCCACATAATGTGAATCCATAGTTTTCGAGCAAGTGGCTAATATAATATTACCAAAAATTAATGAAATAAAAAGTTCAGAAACTGAGACAAATGGACTCAAACTAACCCAATCCAAAAAAAAATCAAACTTCAAATGGCTTCAAACAGCAAAAAATGGGTAGAGAGAGTTTGCTATCTGTCAATGGCTTCCCTTTTTGCTCTATCCACTTGCTTCCAATTCAATGATCCAGGTAACCTTTTCTCCAATCAAATTCCATTTAATTTTTTTCAAAATTCCAATTTTTTTTTTATTTAATATACTTATTATTTTTTAATTTTAGATTGGTATTTTTGGATCCCATTATATTCATCTGCTTGTGCTGTTAATCTGCTGAAATGGGCAAACCCCAATTCATCAAGAATTAGAAAATTGGGGAAATTTGGATTATTTCTTGGCCTATTTTTGCTTATCAAAGTTGGGGCAGAAGATTTGATTAATGGATTTTGGAGTTTGGATATGAGAGAGAGAGCTGTGAGGGAGAAATTTGGGAGTGGGATTGTTGTTGCTTCCATGTTTCTGGTGTTGGAGAACTCATCTAGTCAACTCACAAACTATGGTATTTTTTTCATTTATTTATTCAATCATTTACTAGAGTTTATTGTCAGGTTTAATTGTCGATAAATACACAAACTATTTTTAAATCTCGGGTTTAGACCGAACCTATTTTTTCAGACGCAAAATACACAAATTTTGAACTTTTTGGAAGTTGACTCCGAACTTAAGTTTTGACCATACTCAATTCTATGTGGAGGCCGTAATAAAATCACGTGCATTTTGTGTATAACTCGACTGTGAATTATTGCAAAAAAATCTATTTTTCTTCGAATTTATGGTGAATTATTGAAATTGACCATATATTTCACCGAGAAAGGAAAAAATAATAAAAAAAATGAATGAATTATTGAAAATCTAATCCTTAAGATTACTAAACTTTTGTAGGAATATTTCTCTATTTATTTAGTTTTTCAATTAATTGTCATTTAACTAGCTTTCAGTTCATGCCATAATCGAGTTATATACAAAATGCCACGTAATATATTCTGGCGTCCACGTCGGATTGAGTTTAGTTGGAATTTAAATTCGGTCAAATTCCAAAAGAATTGGAAGTTTATGTATTTTAATCAAAAAAATAGATTTGATTAAAAATCAAAATTTAGAAATAGTTCGTTTATTTATAAGTAATTAAATCTCATTATTATTGCTCAAATGTGTGAGAGAAGTTTATGTATGATTTGGGATGTGACAGGTATGCCGATTTTGGTTGGCGTTGCTTATGGCACCAGCTTCATCTTCTTTGCATTTCAACATGATGAAATGAGATATTGATGAGTATATATATATAGATAGATAAAATAGCTTTGTAAAAACAAGCCATGAATGAAAAACTATCACTTCAACTACCCTTCCATTTTCTTGTATCTTTTTAGATGATGATGTTTGGTTAAATTTATTTTAGAGAGTTTATAAGCTTCAGCAACGTATAAGATGTTTGAATAATTTATAAATGTATATATAGATTGTTAGATATATTTTATTTCAGATTTAGAATTACATAATAGTCCATTTATCTTTAACAAATAGAAATCAAGTGAATTTTTGAATGGAAATCGATGGAAATTGTTTCTCTCTTTTTTTGTGACTTGTTGAGTAATGGGCCCGATAATGACAAACATGAGCCCAAATTGGCTTGGGCTTGGGCTTATTCCTTTTTGGTCATATTTATCATTTTGTGAAGGATAAATATCGTTTTAAACCCTAAAATATACTAATTTTATCAAAAATGTTTTGAACTTTAATAAATACTATTTTTTTAAACCCGGTCCAAACAAATAAATTTTTATCGAAAATACCATGAGCTCATTTTTCGACTTTGGAACCCTTAAAAAATGAAGAAAAACGATTGTTTTGACATATATATTTCTTAGCCGGCCGAAAGATGAACTCGCATGCACTCTTTTATTTGTATTTTTCTTTGGAAAAAGATGCATATATATAAATCTAGATATATCATCCAAAACAATCTATCTCCCTCAACCATGAGGGAAAATCAGCGGTCCAACATTGCGACTGTGAGCATGTAAGCGCTAACCGCGCACGCAAGCTCTGGACGGCTCGATTAGCCGATCTATACATATGATAGACTCCAATCAACATATTTGCTCTCACCCTCTCTATATCTCACAGATATTTTCTTTAATTACATAAAAATAGCCAATATTGCACCTTTGTTCTCATGTATTCCATATTTCAAATTTCATTGCTAAATAGGTCTAAAATGGTCATTGAGAATTTGAGACATCGATGTCGCAATTTATCCAGCCGAGAGAGTATATGGTCAAGTAATATTTCTAAAGAAATATAAAAGAAAATATAAATGTAGCTATAGGAGTATTGTGTCAATGTCACTTAAAATGCAATTACAACCACACCTCTCTAGTAGATGTTGTAAGCCAAAAATCTATGGAGATGTCACCATAATCATTGATGACTTAGACAAATGACAATGACTCTTGCGTGACGGCTTTTAATTAGTTAATTAAAATTACGCAATTCACAAATATTATTAATACTCCCTCCATTTCAAAATATAAGTCTTCCTAAATATGGGCACATATATTAAGAATTTTTTTTCTTCCTATTCAACCTTAATTAATTATATTAATGAAGTAGTTTATTGTATTGAATTGCAGAATTTTATTCCAACACATCATTTTCCAACCAAAATCGTCCAATGAAAATACAACACATATAATAGTAATAAATTTAAAATTAATATTTATTCAAATAATAAATGCAAAATTTCATTCAAGCATTAAATTTAGAATTAATATTCATTCAAACGACATACATAATGAAAATAAAAAAGAATATGGTCAAACGACTTACATTTTGAAACGGAGGGAGTAATTTATAACCATAATATAAATAAAATTATAGTTTCGACGACTTTCGATTAACATATCAATTACCTCACATATTAAGTATAATTAACTTATTAATATTCATTTTCCTCAACAAATAATTAAAACATTAGTAGCAAAATAATTTTCTAGGAAGTTATATACTATAATGAAATTTTAAAATAAAGTCATTAAACACATTAATTAGTACAATATGTAATGTCTGTGGAAGGTGTGCAACGTGTGGTGTTGGTGTATATATGTAGTGTTTGTAACGATTGTGTGAAAATGTGATTGTGACTGAGTTTATAGAAAAATCTCGATTTTGTACAATAGTCTGTATGTTGATTTGTTTTTGTTTGTTTAATTAAACGTTTTTTCTGTATGTGTGTAGGGCTTTGTCTGTATGTTGATTTGTAAGTAATAATTTAAATACGTACAAAAAAAAAAGGATATTTTTCGAGATTACTGATAATGTGTTGTGTTATTATTTCTTTTAGGAAAAGGGAAAATGGATTAAACGAGGCATAAGACATGCCAAGGAAAAAACAAGAGTAATACAGAGACAAAACAAGCAACCGCAGCGGAACAAGTCTAAACCAGTTCCAACCTAATCAAACAACAGCTCTCGATCGCACCACTCTCTAAACCTCAAACCCCCGTCCCTACACAGTTTCCTTCCAGCCCCCCAACTCCAGAGGAAAGACTTGACTTCATCTACGAGTTCTCCAGTATCCCAATTGCCGTTATTAAAGACGATTTCGTTCCTTTTTTTTCCATATACTCCAGACCATACAAATCCAAATCGATGAGAGTAGAGGTGCGACTTCTTTCCTGTCGCTAAGGTGACAGAAGATAGAGAAAGACACCTCTGTTGTACCTGGTAACGGCGCTTGGAAGCCCAGCCACTCGAGGCACCTCGCCCATGACTCCCAAGATCTTGGGCACTCGAAGAACAGATGGTTGACCGATTCCTCCTCTTCGCCGCAAAGAGGGCACGTTGTTACCGAGTTGGGAAAAATAGCATTCCTTTTTGCCAATTCCACTTTTGTTGCAATTCTTCCAATAATCACTCTCCAAGCAGTTACTTTCGCTTTCGGTATCGCCCATGAGTTCCACAGTTGCCTTGTCCACAACAATTTACACCTCTCGGTCGCATCTTTTCTGTCAACAAGTAGCTTATAGCTACTTCGAACAGAGTAAGTGCCCTTTGCCTCCAGTTGCCAGTTCCACCTGTCCGCATCAGTCGAGTGAGAATCCCTGCATTTCATCAACACAACCAACTCATTAAGAGACTCTTCCTCCCAAACCCTGAGCTCCCTCCGCCATGCCCAGCCCCATTCCCATCGGTCTCCTTCCCACCGCCCCGCCCCACTCACCGTACTCTCTTTAATCACACACAAGTCGTATAACCTCGGAAACTTAACCCGCAACGGCCTATCGCTAGCCCAGCAATCATTCCAAAACGAGGTCCTCTCCCCATCTCCGACGCACCTTCTCATCGAGTTCATGAACCACTCACCCTTAGAATCACTAAGACATTCGACAACTTCTCCCCACCACCCTCTAATCTTTCTCTCCGACCTAAGACACCCAGCCCCACTCGGCCCTCTCCCATCCCAAAGATCTTTTCCCACCGCTAACTCGACCCATAAGGCCTCCTCCCCTTTGATAGCCCTTCATCCCTATTTCCCCAATAGCGCTCTATTAAGACACTTGAGGTCCCGAAGACCAAGACCCCCACAGACCTTAGAAGTGGCTAACGCATCCCACTTCACCCACACTATTCTTCTCTGCCCCTCCCTACCCCCCCACAAAAATTTTTGTTGTAGAGAGATAATTTTCCTTAAAACAGCCGTAGGAGCCCTAAAGACGGAGAGAGCATAGAGAGGCACAGCCGAAAGCACAGTGTTAGCCAAAGTAATTCTCCCAGCTAAAGAAATTTTAAGGTTTTTCCACTTTCCCAACCTGTCTCTGATCTTGTCAAGCACATAAATCCAGTCATTAGACTTCTTGTGGCTACAACCAACTCGAATTCCAAGGTAGTTGAAGGGGGTAGCGGTACATGTACAGCCAAGGATTGACGCCATGTCTTCTACCAGCCCACTTTCCGCTTTTATCGAAATGACTTGACATTTACTTCGATTGATCCGAAGCCCAGCCACCAATTCCAGGAGAATTAGGAATCTTTTCAAGAAGATTGCATTTTTAAGCGACGCTTTCCCGAGGAAGATGGTATCGTCAGCGAACTGGAGATGCGAGACCTTTGATGCTCCTTGGACCACCTGCAGAGGGTCGTACAGACCTAACCGAACAGCTTTTTTCAACAACATGCCAATACTTTCTGCAGCAATAATGAACAAAAAAGGTGAAAGCGGATCCCCTTGCCTAAGCCCCCGTTTAAGCTCAAAATCCCCTGACGGGCTCCCATTTACCAGCACGTTTGCATGTGCCGATTCCACACATTCACGCATCCAAGCGATCCATTTTTCGCTAAAACCGAAGGCCCGATGCATATCCCATAAGAAGCTCCACTCGACCGAATCATACGCTTTTGCGAAGTCAATCTTATAGCAGAAACCTTGAAGATTAGATCTACGGGCAGATTCGAACACGCAATTGAGGCTAACAATACAGTCCAAAATCTGTCGGCCTTTAACGAACGCGGACTGTTCCTTAGAGATTATCTTCCCCATAACCTTTCCCAATCTATTAGCAAGGAGTTTAGACAGAATTTTATACGGGCCTCCAATCAAAGAAATGGGTCGGAAATCCCTAATGTCTGACGAGCCCTCCTTCTTCTGAATTAAGGAGACAAACGAATGGTTGAGCCCTTTCGTGAGAATCCCGTTATTCTGGAAGTCGTTGATGAACCTCATGAGATCGTCTTTGAAAACCTCCCAACAATTTCGGAAGAACACCGGGTTGAAGCCGTCAGGCCCCGGGCTCTTAAGGTCAAACATAACTAGTTTAAAGTGAAATATTATTAACTTGATTATTATAACTTGTATTTTAAAGTTTAGTAACAATAAATAAATGAATTATTCACTTTGAAATACACTTAGTTAGAATTATATAATGTATTATTTGGGAAAATTGTTTATATAGCAAATTAGTTTAGGATCATTTTCTTTAGGTTAATATATTTTAGGAGCAATTAAACTTTTTATTCGCAAGGCTCTAGTTATTCAAGAAATTAAGCTAAGTTTAATAATTAACAAGTCATATTTGAACTTGAGAACTTGACAATACCTATTTCGATTCAGTTCAACAACTAATTACTGCTATATTCGGAGGGGGAAAAAAATGTATGTTTCACGCACTATATTCTTAAAATACGGTAAGAATAATTTTTTTCTCAGTTGAATAGTTGAATGCAACCATCCACTACTTAACGCAAATATTTGTCTTCTTTATATAAGTATAAAATTCTGGCTCACAAAACATCGTAACACTTCTTCAACAATCGACACTATTTATTTTCTAAAGAAATGATAGCACGATTTGTTCAAGCATGGGCTGGCATAGATTTTTAGCCATTTTGAGAATAATTTCAGATTTTAATTTATTGTTTTTGTAGACTAATTAATTTTATACGCATTGGAACACCTACGAATAAGTTAAATTAAACTGAATTTAAATGTTATTATTATTTTCTGTATGTTCACTCTTTCTCAAATGTCAGCCTTTGCGAATTAAAGTCCTCAACTTGTCTACATATTAATTAATTTAACGAAATCTCACTTATAGTTATAAATATAACCAAATTGTTAGATATAGAAAGGCATCACTTTTATAGTCAGAAAATATAAATGCTACTTAATTAATACTTTAGCTTAAATAATTTCCCTTCAAAAAAATTAAGAAAAATCGCTTTATAAGCCTATTTTTTGTAATTAAAATTGATTTGTTGTTAAAACTATACTAAAGAACATTAGTATATACGTACTATTTTTTTATTTAGCCGGTCGAGGCAGTGTCGTATTGTTGGCTCATAATATTAAACGGTAGGTTCTATGGTGCAAACATTATAGGTGCAAACCCCTATGTATATATATATTTTTTTCTATTTATTTAAGGATAGATATCAATTTAAACCCTGAAGTATACCATCTTTATAAAAAATATCCCGAACTTTAATAAATATTCTTTTAAATCCTAAATTATGAACTTTTTATAAAAATAATACCCTGACTCCATTTTCCGGCCACCGAAATTCTTACGTGGCTCACCAGATGACACCATATAACTTTTAATTATTAATATTAAATGACATGGCACCTAAAATAAATAAATAAATAAATAAATAATCGCAAAACATCACCCATCTTCACCCCACCACCGGTCAACCATCCAATTGTGTTTGAATACGCCTAGTGTGTGTTTGAATACGTTTAGGGTGTTGTGTTAATTGAAATTGCTTTTCGTTTTTAGGAATTATGAGGCTGGGCGGTTCAGTTGAAGACAGAAATCCAATTGTGTAATTAGATTTCAGGATCATATAATTAAGTGGTATGGGATGCAATAGCCTAATTTTGGTAACTATTTGCTTAGAGATAGAAGTTTCCGACGGCTATAATCAACACACCTGGTGTACCAGTGGTGGGGTGGAGATGGGTGATGTTTTGTGATTTTTTTAATTTTTATTTATTTTAGATGTTATGTCATCTAATATTAATAATTAAAAATTATATGGTGTCATCTGGTGAGCCACGTAAGAATTCTGGTGGCAGAAAAATGGAGTCGGGATATTTTTGATAAAGAGAGTATAAGTCAGGGTTTAAATTCATATTTACCCTTAAATAAATAGAAAAAAAAATATTATTTCTATATATAGGGAATTTGCACCTACAATATTTGCACCATACAATTTTTGTTTTTTAAGTATGCCGTTATTGATGTTGTCAAGATAAAAGAGAATAAAAAAATTACTATTAGGTGAACAGTGCGTATATAGTAACAATTTAATTATGTTTAGAAAAATAAACACTAGGATATGCGGAATAGTATTTGTTATCGTATTCGTCGCACAGGTGTCGCCAATTACTATTGCTAATGACTTGCTTAAATGTTTCGTTTAAACGTGCAAATAATTTAATTTAACAACAATAATTAGACTCACTAATTATACTATATGTGACGCAACGTAACGTACGTATATACATATATATTTATGCGAAAGGTCACTCATTTTTTCCCACACGTTTATAGCAGTACGTACGTATTGCAATAGTCTTTAATAAACTGTTAATTGCTAACAAGTCCCTAATTGCAATTTAATTTTAGTTTTCGATGCGTTTTATAAATTATTTGTAATAATATATAACCATTTTATTTATAGCAAAATATTATACATGATCAAAAAACAAACAAAAAGATATTCTTTCTCCAATCAATTGAGTCATCTAGATGTCTTTTATTATTTTGATGTCTTTTCATACACAACAATTTTTTTTTTATTATTATTAATTTACTTTCTCCAATCAATTGAGTCATCTATAATGTAAATGGTTCGTAACAAACTCATGAAGTATTATTGCGTCATACTTATTGCAGTTTGCAACTCAAAAAGAATATTAAAAATTAAAAAATTGCCAACTTTATATAATATCTAATGAGCAAAACTCTCCTCGCTATAGGCCGATACTGATTTAATTAATTTATTTATTGAATAACTAATAAGTTGATCTCATTAATTCGAAGATCATAAGAGGAAGAGTCAACGCTCAAACCATTCATTGCTGGCATTGATACTTCCACAACTCATAAATAAATAAATCAAACAAAACATGGCAGTATTCAACCATAAATATTGTAACTCTTTCTCTGTCAGTCTGTCACACACACAATTACTACAAACCAGAAAATACGCTTATCAAACATTAAAAAAATAGGGACAATCTCCAAGAAATTAGAATATATTTGAGATTAGATAAGATCAATTTGACAGCCCACTTTTTCTATGCATTCCCTACTAATTATTGCTTTGAAGTTTCTTCCTCATCTTGGACTTTGCATCAGAAATTTTATTCAGATCCAGTCTCATCGATTCAATTTCTATAGTTGAATAATAATATATATCTAAATCAATTTGTCCCAAGGCATTCAATTACGTCTAATAATCGACAAGAGCAGAAGCCTCTCTATTGTCTCTCATAGTGTGTGGATGTGAAAAATATCAAATTATGTCAATATCTCAGATTAGATATTCGATTATTGAAATCATATGCATAAATTTCAACAAATATTTCCCTTTCCATGTAGCTTCTAAGAACCACTTGCTCTATGATTAAGAATTTGGAGAACCATTCAAAAATCAAAAGTATCTTTCTCTTTCAGTCTAATTATATTCCAAGAGGCACTATAGTAGAAGATCGAGCATGTTGTACTTGATTTTTCAAGTCCTCTCATATATAGTAAAAAGGCACAAAACTAATTTCAAGTTATATTTTATCTTGCATTCAATATTCTAAAATATCATAACACAATATTCACATGGAGTGACAGTTATAAAAAAATGTGCATACAATTACATTAATTTATTATAACAACTTTAAAGCTCAACATTGCAGTATGCGGTACCGATGCACTACACATGCAAAAAATAAAGTACACACCTTCGTCAATTTACCATTTCTCAAAATAATATTTTGAGAAATATGTTTTTATGTACTCAGAATTACACACAAATTTACATTCCTAATTGAGTAACCCTTATTTACGTACTAATCCTAAATCAAATTATATATATAATTAATGTCAAGTAATATTAAATATTATAGCATATTAAGGGGGAAAAATCTAGTACATAATTAAATAATAAATTAATTCTTAGTTTCCTGAAATGAATAAAGTGTAAAATATAATGTGAAAAGGAGATATGACACCTAAAATAAATATACACACCTCGTAGTCAACTATTAAGTCTTACTCCAAATTGCACCCACCCCCATACCCCACCTACCCCCCATCCCCCCTCCCATTTGCTTGGTACACATTATAAATTGACCCCACTTGCTACACATAAATAAAAACGAAATTTGCATGTCTACAAATATAGTCTAATTTCTCCAAATTAATGCTCTTGTCCTAAGCGGCGATGCTCAAATAGAACATCTTTTATTCATAAAAACCAACTACAAAATTCCCACATCCTACACCTTCCTACATTAACCCCACTAATTAACACTATGGTGGTGGCAGCCAACGGCGCCGATTTCGGCACGGCCGCCTTCGCGGCCCAGGTGATCACGGGGCGGTGGTTCATGGTCTTCGCCACCACCCTGATCATGGCGGCCGCGGGCGCCACATACATGTTCGGCCTCTACTCCCCAGAGATAAAAACCTCCCTAGGGTACGACCAGACCACGTTGAACCTCCTGTCCTTCTTCAAGGACCTGGGGTCCAACGTGGGGGTCCTGGCGGGCCTCATCAACGAGGTCACCCCGCCCTGGGTGGTCCTCACCATCGGCTCCGTCCTCAACCTCTTCGGGTACGTGATGATCTGGCTGGCCGTGACCCGGCGCATCGCCCGCCCCCAGGTATGGCACATGTGCCTCTACATATGCATCGGCGCCAACTCCCAGTCCTTTGCCAACACGGGCGCCCTCGTGACCGCGGTCAAGAACTTCCCGGAGTCACGGGGGGCCGTGCTGGGCCTCTTAAAGGGGTTCGTCGGCCTCAGCGGCGCCATCATCACGCAGATCTACAACGCGGTGTACCACGACGACCCCCGCGCCCTCATCCTCCTCATCGGGTGGCTCCCCGCCGCCATCTCCTTCGTCTTCCTCCGCACCATCCGCATCATCAAGATCGTCCGGATCCCCCACGAGCTCAAGGTCTTCTACAAGTTCCTCTACGTCTCCCTCGGCCTCGCCGGCTTCCTCATGATCCTCATCATCCTCCAAAAACAGCTCAACTTCACCCGCGCCGAGTACATCGCCTCCGCCGCCACCGTCATCTGCCTCATCTTCCTCCCCATCGCCATCATTCTCAGAGAAGAACTAAACCTCACCAAACAAAAAAAGGCACAAACCCCAACACAACTCCAAATCATCTCCGAGAAACCACCACCCCCGCCGCCGCCGCCCGCGGCGGCTCCGGCGCCACCGCCGGAAAATCTCGAAATTTCGTGTTGGAACCCAAAATCCATGTTTCACCCCCCACCTCGCGGCGACGACTACACGATCCTCCAAGCGCTATTCAGCGTGGACATGCTTATCCTATTCTTCGCCACCATCTGCGGTGTTGGCGGAACCCTAACCGCCATCGACAACCTCGGCCAGATCGGGGCGTCGCTGGGATATCCGAAGAAGAGCATCAGCACCTTCGTTTCGCTCGTCAGCATATGGAATTACCTCGGGAGGGTCTGTTCCGGATTCGGATCGGAGCATCTGTTGAAGAAATACAAATTCTCACGTCCCCTAATCCTAACCCTAACCCTACTCATCTCCTGCATCGGCCATCTCCTGATCGCCTTCGACGTTCCGAACGGGCTCTACGTGGCGTCGGTGATCATCGGGTTCTGCTTCGGGGCGCAGTGGCCGCTGCTTTTTGCGATCATCTCCGAGCTCTTCGGGCTCAAATATTACTCGACTTTGTATAATTTCGGGTCCGTGGCGAGCCCGATCGGGCTTTATTTGCTCAACGTGAAGCTGACGGGGCACCTTTATGATAAGGAGGCGATGAAGCAGCTGCGGGCCGCGGGCCGGGACCGGGTCAAGGGGGAGGAGCTGGACTGTAACGGCGCCGTTTGTTTTAAGTTAGCGTTTTTGGTGATCGCGGCGGCGACGGCGTTTGGCGCCGTGGTCTCGCTGCTGCTGGTGGTGCGGACGAGGAAGTTTTACCGGAGCGATATTTATAAGAGGTTTAGGGATGAGGCGGAGGCGGCGGCCGAGGCGGAGGAGGTTCCCGCCAACGGGAATATTGTTAACGGTAACGGTAACGGTAACGGTAGTGTTTCGAAGTAGTTAATGGTTTGTGTTTTGGTGTGTGTGTGAGAGAGAGAGAGAGTTGGTGTAATGTGATTAGAGAGAGTATATACAGAGATTATAGGGTTGAGAGAGATTTGAAGGAAGATTATTTGTTGGCCCCAAACAATTTGCGTTTTCGCTTTCGTTTTTCTTAATTTGTAATTAGTTGCTGGATTTAGTTCTTTTTAATTTAATTTAATTTGGTGTTAACTTCTTTTGTGATGATTTTGGTTGGTCGAGTTTGGCGGGAAAAAAGCTTTAGCTATGTAATGGTTTGATCTAATTTATACATGTACAACAAATAAAGAGACAATGATATCACATTTGACTGTAGTTCAAGTCACTACAATATTATAATATATCTTTTGCAATATTGCAATATATTCATATTTAATTTTCTGTATCGATTTTGTTTCAAATGTATATATGTCTATATAATAATCATATGTAAAGCTGGATCATATTGCTAATGTGTCGTATATTTAGCTCATTTATCAAAATCGAGACGAGTCAAGTGAGAACATATAGAAACAAATTAGGCATCATCCGAATAGGTCACCCAATTTTAATCAAAACGTCATATTTTTATAGAATTGAAATAATTTCTGCTCGAAATTATTTCAACAATAAATTACATAACATAATAGTTTGCATACGATTTGAAATGACTATACTTCAGGTGAAGTCGATAAATTATTTCTACAATAAATTACAGAATGGCTTGCATCCAACATTGACCCCACAGTCCTATTTTTCTTCCATTAACTCGATCAATTAAATTAATTTGAATAATTTGACATTTTTGAGTTTATCTCTGCACCTATATGGAAACCCTATTGTTAGATATTGAGGTCCCCCCTACTTTGAAAGTTGGGAATGAGTAATTAATTTAAGTTTAATTCACTACTTGGTTGATTGACTAGGGAACACGCTCGAGTCCAAATTTTGGAAAATATATCCACAGATACTTATTTTATCCTTTGTGTTCTCTCTTTCCAATATTAGACACCGACAATTATATTATTTATTATTTTATTAATTAGTAGTAGTATTAAATATGTAAACCAAGTGGGTGATGTTAATTAAATTAATGTTCCCCTACTAGCGGATGAGTCTAATTTTGAAACACGCTTGTCTGTGTCTGCCCACATGCATGGATAATCCAGTTGCTTCACATCTCCAGCCTTAATTATAAATTTAAGCACCTATATTAGGGAAATTATGTATTTTTAAATGCAAGATACCTAACAATATCCTGTATCCACTCCGTATTATTTGACGAGCGCAACTTATTCTTGTATGCTTTTCTCAACAATTTTGTTTTGTCCCATGGTATATATTTCACTTAAGTTAGTACAAAAATCTCATATTTATTGAGTTCTAACATCGAACTAGCCCAATTGGTGATCTTGCTCTAATAAGCCTCTCCCTCGCGAAGAAAAAATGCAAGAGATGCACATTTAATTGAGTTCTAATATCTTAAAATTGCAAAAAATTATTCCCTCCGTCCCGACGAAATTGATACGTTTCTTTTGAAAATAGAGTTTTAAAAAAAATTTGGAAAGTAATATAAAGTGATAGCGGGAATATATGGAATATTATTTAAAATTGTGTCAATAACAAAAATATTTTAAAAAGAAAACGTAACAATTTCGGTAGAACGGAGGGAGTATATCCAAGCAGGTCCTAAATGAAGAAATGGGGATAGCCGTAGAAAAGTAGAAATCCGTGTTGCTTGTGAAATTTGGTCTATTTGGATAATATTATATGGGTCGAGAATTATTTGAATGGACCGGCCCAACTTATATACATTCATTACCTTGGGCCGCCCATATGTATTCATATACAATATGGAAAAATGGTAATATTACATATTTTTAGAATAAAAAATATGATTTTGAGTTGTAGCAATGAATGAGAAGCCAAATTTTGAGGTAGATTATTAATGTATAAATGCATCTCCATTTCAAATGTTGTTGGCAGATGCCACAACCACCTACCTCATCTCTTGTTTTGTTCGTTTTAACATAGTATATTCGTAGTTGCAATTTTTTCACCTCGTTTAGAAATGAATGGATCCTTCGGTTGAGTTGAAATCGTGGTGATTTTTAGTAGGTAAGCTCTGTTTGTTTTCAATTTATTTATGCTTTGTTCCTCATATTATCCGAATATTTTGGTTGATCCAACTTGAATTCCTCATAGTGCGATTATTATATTAAATGTAAATAATGGATAATTTTAGGTTTGCATGGTTACGAGTATTACTAAAGTAAGATTGCGTTTGATTTCCTGATGGAATATATTAGATTGATAGGATTATTAGGATAAATAATGATTAAATTATTTGAATTATTAATTATGTATTTGAATTGCTTAATTGAAAAATATAATAAATTATATACTGATTAACAAAATATCGTATAATACCAAAATTGCCCTTTCAATTCACGTTCCTTGTCCTTGATTATAACTAAAATAAATTTGGTAAAAATAATTTTGTAAATTTGCATTATGGATTGAAAATTTGATTAATAATCAACCCAAATTTGACTTGATTAGTAATCAAGCAAATGGTTGATTACATGTGAACCAAATAATCTATCATGAGCCCTATCATGCAAACCAAACATGTGATTATGCTTGATTATTTTATAATCAATCAAGCCTAATCAAAGCTAATCATCCTTAATGTTTTATGTTATTTGCTGAAGATAAACTCGTCGTGTGAATAAAATTTATCCTAGTCCTATAATTTCATTTATCATTCCAGTTGCACGAGACAGTTTTGTTAATCCATGGAATAGTTCCTTAGCACGTAGCAACGGAGGTGGATTGGAAGGCTTATTAAGAGAGGACGATTAACCACATACAGTAAGTCAAAATCATTTGCAACATATGAATATCCAAGAGTAGATAGCAGTCAAGGTAGCATCGACTAAACTAAAGATACACGAACTACAAAAGATAAACGACTACCTAGTAACGACTCAACGAGGACTGAATGTCTTCAGGCACAGGAAAGTAGATGCCAAACACTCCATTTTCAGACAGCGATCACAAAATTTCTCTAGTAATATCTTCGAGGACTGTCCTCCAATAACTACGTATGATGGTAAACTCAAAAGGAAAGGAAGGGGCCATCGATATAGAAGACCCTCAGAATCTATTACAAGGCAAAACTAAATTACAGGTCATACCATCTATCATTCAGTTCCACTTACTATGCAACTTTGATGAAACACTCGATGTTCAGTGCTGGAGGACTCACCACATGCATCAGGTATATACCTTGATTTGATGAAGTTTGGAGATTAAATCTTTTTGATGATTTGCACAACATCTTCATCTTCCAGTTCGTGCTCCTGGTAGATGAAGCAGTCGGATATCAATCATAAGGGAAACTATACTGATGAAGAGAAGAAAATCTGAGAATACGTGGAACATACCTTCCCCACCCTCTGGGGCTTGTGTTTCGCGCTTGAACCCCAAACCAGTGCACTACAATTTAATAAACAAATTTAGTGCGCTAATAGTTGTAACTAAACAATCAAGTACATATGTGCAAAATTTGACAAAAAGGGAGGGGGATTAAGAGAGTTCGAAACTTACTATTTATATTGTTTAAGCATGTCCTTGTGGATTCTAGTGCAGAAGTCCTCAACTGTCCTCTTCTTTGATGACAATATGACAGGATCATCATAGTCGGGATTCATACCCTTGGGCTTTGTGTATATGCGAGTTAAATTGAGATACTCCCATACTTTCTCTAAAAGGCCATCAAGGTTCCATTCCAAATGAGCACTGTAGCAATAAAATAGCACATTACATGAATAAAAGGTAATAGTAACACATTCATCAAAACGTAAAAAGGGAAGCAAGGCACCACAGCAAATTAATATGCATATGACGTAGTATGATCTTGATCTAAGGAGTCTGGAGAAAATGAGCAATATAATGAAAAGAAATCCATGTAAGTTCACTACATATCATTTACTAGATTATTGTAAATTAAAATGGAACCCAGAATGACATAAATTAGTATACCACTGACAAAATCTGTATGGGGAAGTACCTGATTGGGCAATAATGTGGAAGTTTGTCCAAAATCTCCAGCTCTTCAAGTGTAATCTGATCAATCTTGTTAACGACATAGATGCAAGGCATGTACACCCTACTGCCCTCAATGACATCTATGAGATCATCTGCTGTCGCATCATACCGGAGACTGATATCAGCATTGTGTATCCGGTATTCTCCACAAATTGCCTTCACAGTATCGAGGTCAAGATTTGTGTTGGTAACTGTGGATGTAAGATTGATTCCACCCTTATCTTTTCTCCGGAAAGAGAGATTTGGTGGCTCCTTGTTTAATCTGTTACCAGTGAACAGGAGATATAAGTATGTAGTTGTCAAGGTTGGGCAAACGATGTACGAGTATATACATGTATTCATCCCTGCATGGTTGCATCTACTTTATGCACTATCAGTATCTAAAAACAAGTTGTATAATCACTACAAAGCTACTACATCCTCCACATGATAACATAGCACAATACAATCATAGAAGTGTCACACACGTCTTGCGGCATGCAATAGAAAGTTTCTTGCAGTATGTTTTAGCAGGTTATAAGGATTAAGGGATCATATGATTTCCATTACAAGGAAAATAGCACAAATGATTAAAGAAATTTCAGAAGAACTATTTAGGCAGTTCTACTGTAATATGCACATCTGTGAATTCAAAATAAAAATAAAAATAAAGATTCACATGTTACCTTATGCCAAATCCCTCAAGTTCCTTCTCTATCAGACGTTTATGAGTAATTGGTTTTATTGCATCCAGGACAATGAGGATGCAGTTACATGTCCGAGCTGTACTGATAACCTGATTCAAACGATCAGATTCAAACATTAATAAAAGAATAAGCAGCAAGACCATGTCCAGTAATACATCATTTTTCATAAGCAAAGTGTTGCAAAAAACAATAACAGAAACGTGGAATACTATTGCAAGACTCTATAATAGATTGGTAGGGAACAGGCTCTCCATGAAAAACACAAATCTGAATGCCCTATGAAAGATGAGAACTATTAGCAATTTATCTTCTTGCTTTTCTAGCAGCATGAAAAACACCCGTGTATTGGGGAAGTGCAGGAACTCAGCTAACTTAGCTTAAACCAGGCAATTCCAAGCTAAAAGGTTACTTAAGATACTTTAAAGTTGAAAAAAGGATATGTGATGGAAGATAGGATACAACTAAGTTTATCAGCATATGACATATCAGATGCCCAACTTCAAAGAAGTGCCTGAAAGCCCCACAAAGAGAAGGTAATAAATATTAAAATTCCTTATCATCAGACCCAGTCGAACATTACCTGCCTACCTCTACCCTTTCCATCTTTGGCACCTTCAATAATACCAGGAAGATCCAGTAGCTGTCAGAGCATGAAAACAATGAAATAGGGTATTAGAAAATTCAGTCAGATAACTTGTTTTGGGCATTCAAAAGCAATCCTATGACAGGCAAAGCAGAGGTAATCGAGCAAAAAAAAAAAATCATCAGATTTAAACCAGTTTAAGGAATTTTGAACAGCAGATATTTCTCATTATAAATTTATAATTGTCAAAGTGGATTGTTGACCTAATTGTGAGAATTCAAAGGCAAGCACCAAGTGAAAGTACAGCTTACACAAGAGATAATGATTTACATATCAGACTACAATACCATGCTCTTTCAAGAGCTTAATAAGAGATAGTGATTTGCATGTCAGACTACAATACCATGCTCTTCAAGAAACATAATCAAAGGCAGAGGACAAAGTTGCTACTTATCATAATATTCTATTTCTATGACAACCAAACAAGAATATTAACTTTGAAAAGTTTAATTTAATTTGAACAAACACACATACACATAACCAAATTGATCTTTAGAACCAGGCACTCATTGTCTCTAGATATAACAAGTTACAAGTCAATGTTTAACATGTTTTGTCTATTCTAGGAGAGGAAGTAGTGCTTATCGAAAAGACACGGTGTCTTCACTGTGGTAAATGATTTTATGCAATACAAGAAAAAAGTAAAAAATAAAAACAAAATGAGACCTTAGTCATGGAGATGATAATACCTGAATTTTAGCTCCTCGATACGTAATGACACCAGGAATGCAAGTTAAAGTAGTAAATTCATATGAAGCAACCTGCACGTTGAGAGAAAGATTGGATACAAAAAACTCATTGAAGCTTTAGCCACTAGACTCGGATCTGTTATTTTTTTTGTTATTCCAGGTCTATTTCTATTGATCAGACATATATTCCCAGTAATGAAGATGTAATTCTGACTCTTGAGTATAGCCAATTAGCCATAATGAATTAATCATGGTTCAGTAGCTAAAAAGTCTACAGTCTACACTATCGAGTATAATACAACAAAAGCATTATTAATTTACAGAGAGCCTGTATGCCTTAACCATATTTCATACCCAACTTATCGAGAGATGATGCCTTATTTGCATCAATCAATAAAAGCAAGAAGTCCAAACACAAAAAGTAGATAATTATGAACCTCTGAAAATGTGCCAGTTAACTTGTTTAAGAGCGTTGATTTCCCAACTGAAGGGAAGCCCACAAGACCAACTCTTGAATCACCACTTTTTGTAACATCAAAACCTTCTCCAGCACCACCGCCTCCCTTTGAGGCTGGTGTGAGAATTTCCCTCCGAAGCTTTGCTAGTTTTGCCTATAACATATCAAGCCATCACAGAAAGCAATTAGCAAGTTCAAAATTAACCAGTAGAATGCAACACCAATTCAAACCCGGCAAAAACAAAGACAGAGAGAACCAACAAGTTGATGAAGCTTACCTTCAACAGGCCAAGATGATGAGCAGTAGCTTTGTTCTTCTGGGTTCTAGCCATCTGCAACATAACCAAACAATAGAATTCACACTTCTAAACACTACAGCCTTACTAGTGAACCAAATCTAAGCATGCAAAAGGGTAATAAATTAAAATTGTCATCCATGAATGGCAAAACAACTAACAAATATTATTTTTCAGCTAACCGATGCTCCAAGGGGGCATTTACTTTGAGTGAATAGGATGGATAAATAAAAATAATCCAAGTTAATATATTGTACTTTCATCGAATGATTAATTTAGAACTTGTTTCACCAACTTATCCTTCAAATACTCAATCTCATGTTTTATCAATCTAAGTAAACTCCCATAAGCATACATACATCATCTTATCCAATCACTCAGAGTAAACGTCCCCTAAGTATACATACACTACTGTATACCTCGCTGCATAACAAAATCATCACTCTAAAAAAAATCTCAAACATTACTCTCTCCAACTGCAACATGATTTTTGGGGAAAACTAATCATCCAGTCAGCTAAAAAAGCAGAAGAAAATGAGAAACCTTTTTACATAATTTTCCTCGGAGCCATTCCAAAATTAACTTATTTTGCACTTGGAGCACCAACTATTCATTCAATAAAGAATAAAATTACTCGGAACCAAAACATAAGACACCGAGAATCTTAACACAATCAATCAACTCAAAATCGACGGATAACACAGCAACAGCACTCCTAAATAAGTTCCTGTGCCACTAATTTTCCTAATCACCTCATCTTCGATGTCCTTGATTTTCTGCATAACGGTCGCCATTGTTGCCGAGAGCGATGACCTCTAAATGCCGGCGGCGGAGCGAGAATCCGTAACCGGGGTGATAAATTAGTTCTTTTTGCCGGAGCTGAAAGGGAAAAGAGAAAAATGAATAATCGATTTACCAAACAGGCCCTAAAAATGGAGAGAGTTCTAGAAACTCGAGTGTTTGTCAGTGGGCCTGTTCATGGGTGATTTGGATGTTAAAATGGGCCATAATATGGGCCGGCCAAATCTATATCTAACTCTATAAATTAATACTCCTAGGATATATTTATTTTAATTAATATTTTATCAATTTATAATGAAATATTTAATTTTCAAACAATTTTTAAACTTCTTGTACAATGCATGTACATATCAAATGAAGGGTCCAATTATATTTCAAATAACATCCTTCAATATCCCACTTTATTATATATTTGTTGTGTCCAATGTATCATTTTACATATATTAAAAAATAATTTCTATATAAATATAAGATCAAAATGTTTTATACAAACAAATCAGACACACAAACATGACTTTATATCTTAAAGGTGTGAAGAAAACATCAATGACCGTCGCCTAGCGCATCTATGCGGGTTTAATCGTAGGACTTTAGAATTCCAAATGGATATCATTATTTCATTATTAAATGAATTACTTTTTTTCATCTGGGTAATTCTATTCATAGCCCAAACCAGGTGGCTTAGTGGAAGACCCCGGGTTCGATTCCTTTTGGGAACGAATTTAAAATGGAATAATAAGGAGGCTTGGTGATGTTATCTATAAGTATTCGGTGCTTGGTGAACTAACTACTAACAATTAACATTGTCCGATAAAAAAAAATATATATTCATATCCCGAAATTAATAAAATAATAAAAATAATAACGAAATAACTATTTTACCCTCATAGACTCACGTTTCTTTATGCATCAAATCTATAGCCCCCAACGGAATCATAAATTCATAACTACATCAAATTTCATAACCCCATTGCGTTAAGCGTCGTTACGTCAGTTGAGGCTAGCGGCAAATGGTCGGATTCAGCAGGGGATCGGCGACGTGACGATGGTGAAGTTCAACAATGTTAGCTTGGCGGAGTGGGCGCAACAGTGATATCTATGACCAAGGGACTATTCGTCGAATAATGGACTCGAGTCTCATCAGGAAGATTGCGGCAGAGAGCTTCAACAAGTTCGCAGGGACGATGACGAAGTGCGTGGATTAGGTGGGGATCAAGATGCCGTCCATGGGGAATGTGTTGTGGAATCTCCACCTTCATCATGAACTTCACCGTCGTCACACCGTAAATCCCCCGGCCGAATCCAACCACCCCGTTCACAGTGCTACTCTCTACACAAAATGGCTATGAAATTTGATTGAATTATTAAGTTGGGGAGCCATGTGTTTTTTATGCATAAAAGAACGTAACATTATCTTTTAAGTTTTTTAGGCAAAATAGTTTGCTTCATTATTCTTTTATTATTATTTTAATTTTAATTTAGGGGATGAAGTGAATAAAATTAGGGTTATGAATAAAATTATTATTATTATTATTTTTTCCATAGGGAAAACACTTTTTTCTTTTCTTTTTAATTTTAAGTAAGTGCTCTACACTACACCCCTTTAAAAAAAAAGAAAAAGTAAGTGCTCTATAGTGTTGTACCCTGGTCTAAAATGAAGCAGGGTACAAGCAAAGGAAGCAGTATGACATGGAAAAGCCCAAATTACCCCTAAAACATTTCTACACATTCGTCTTACTCATATTTATTCGACTCTCACTCTCTCTCAAACAGACACTCTCAATTCTCTCTCTACAGATACGGAGAAGTCATGCCATGAACGAATCATAACAAATTTCAGAATAAATCGTGAGAATTGGGGTGAAATTCTGAAGAAATCGGAATGGTTTCAGCTAAGGGCAAGGAGAAGGTAATTGATGCTGGTGGGAAGGGGAAGGGTAAGCGCAAGTGGAGCGCCAATGGCGGAGGCGACGATGACAAGACGGGGCGGAAACGGAAGAGCCCCGGTGTGCTTCGGTTTATCGATGATGAGGCGTACCTGGACGACGTTGACGACTATTCCAGCGATGGTTCCGGCGATATTTCCGACTACGAACCTGGTAATGATTGTCGAGAAGAACCCCTTGGAAATGAGACGAGACTTAAATTTATGTTTATTGGCTGGCTTTTCACTCCTGCATTTGCTTGTTTTTGTGTGGTTTTGCGTTTTCTAGGTGAATTGAGGAGAATGTGGGTTTCTTAGTGTAACGTCCTTTTAGGGTTTTTGTGTTTCGTTTTATGTTTGGGTTGTGGGTGCATGTCCGGTGAAGTGAAGGTTATTCCTGGTTATAGTTTTGAATTTTAATTGAAGGTATTCTTATTTTTACTCGGAAGAGAAATGGATTTTTTAGTGGCGAGGTGGTGTTGCGTCGTTCTAGGTTGATATGGGTGTATGTGACTTTTAAAATCACTTCCATTGCATTGAGAATATGGTTCGACATGCCTACCTACTACTTTTTCCTGTTGTGTTTGAGAGGTTGATGTGTATTTGTGACCTGATAATGTAGGTAATAAGGCTCTGCATTCGCACACACATATACATAGTAATTGGCCTTATTGTGTATACTCTTTTGGATTTAGAGATTAATAGTTCTCTGCTCACTTAAAATGCTTTTTCTCTTAAATCATGAAACAGAAATGTTTGAAGTTGAGGATGGCTCTCAGTTCCCAATACACAATAATATCCATCAAGTTAAAGAAGAACAAATGGATGAAGAGTTTGAAAAAATGATGGAACAGGGATACAAACCTGGATCTGGTTATGTTACTTATGCAGAAGATGAGAAAAATGAGAAAAATACCATTGACAGCGTGTATGTGCCATCTGCCAAGGATCCAACAATATGGAAAGTCAAATGCATGGTAGATGTGGTCATGTTTGGTGTTGCATAATATATTTTATGAGCTTATAACTGCCTGTGTCTTTTAAATTTACTGATTTTTTTGCTTCCATTTCTGCCTAGGTTGGACGAGAGAGATACTCAGCGTTGTGTCTTATGCAAAAATTTGCGGACCTGACATATTTGCAAAATAAGCTGCAGATAATATCTGCATGTGCACTTGATCATCTGAAGGGCTTTATAATTATTGAAGCTGAGAAGCAAAATGATATCTATGAGGTTTTCTGCTTGTTCCTATCTATGATTCTTTCCATTCTATTTGTTGGGGTGGCATAAGGGAATATGGTTTGTTTTTCAGCTTGCTGTTTATTTACATAATTTAGTGTAACATTTGTCGGCCATGCATGTATGTTTGCGTGCAGTTATATGGCTGTACATGCATGTATTTGCTTACATATCTGACATCCTTCTTAAAACTACAGGCATGTAAAGGTCTTTCCTCCATATATTTAAGTAAAGTCACAGCTGTACCGAGTAATGAAGTCTCTCGTTTATTATCAGTCAGAAGCAAGTCTAGTGCAATATCAAAAGACATGTGGGCCCGTGTGAAGAATGGGAAATACAAAGGTGATCTGGCAAAGGTATGATGTTTCGCATATTTACTGATTACTTTTTCTTAGCTTATTGTCTAGTTTCTATTGAATGTCTCCCTTTGTATCTTTAAGTAAAGCTAATTTTGTTCAATGTTACTCATGTCTTATAGGTTGTCGCGGTGAATGATGAACGGAAGAAAGTTACTGTGCAACTGATACCAAGGATAGATTTGAAAGCAATGGCTGCAAAATTTGTAAGAGCATTTCTCTTACACAGTTCTATGTACACTGAGATGTTGCTCATCTATCTTATTTTGAATCACACAGAGATACAATATATACCTCTGTGTGTAGGCATTATTTTAAAAAGTACCCATGTTCTGGAATGACGAATTAGCTTTGCTGTTGTAGTAAATAGCAACAGTTGTCTTGGTCTTAATGAATTAGTAGTTTCTTACATTTTATTGATCTTATCTGTCTCTTTTATAGTTTTAGTGTGAAGCATATTCTCTTGAGTGTAGTCTACTAGGAGATAGTGGCGAAAATGAACTAGATGATGTTTGAATCTCCAACTGCTTCTTCTTTATATGATATCCGTCTCTTGTAGGTTGTTACAAGTGTGAGCCCATTTGATTAGTCTAATAGTCTAGATTGCTAAAAATAGTGTCCTGAATAATGCATCTGATATCTGAACTTGATTTCATTTTCTTTTCCATTCCAATTTCTTGTGTTTCCTTTTTGTTTATATTTCCCTTGTAATATTTGAAAATTTCGTTTTTCTTCCTTTGGGCCTTTGGGGTGTGTTTGTCTTGCAAATGATAGGTAATGCAATTCTCCTACTTCCTTTTTTGTGCATTTTCTTTATTTGCTGTTTCAGTATGCTATATAGTATTTTGTGGACCCAGGGGCTTAGCCCACTGACTACCGGGTTCCTCCCTTAGTGGAAGACCCGGGTTCGATTCCCTTTGGGAACGAATTTGGTGATATATTCTTGGAGTATTGGGTGCTTGGTGAACTAACTTCTTAACTTCTAATAATTAACTTTGCCCCTTAAAAAAAAAAATTGAGAGTTGAGTTTCTGTCCTTTTTGCAGTGGGACTATGATTCTATGTTTTAACAGAAATCTACAGCATGTGTTTTCTCATGTGTAACTGTGTTTAAAATGTTTTGCAGGGTGGGGGAATTCCAACTAAAAGGACAGCCATTCCTGCACAGAGGCTGATCACCCCTAGCGAGCTTGAGTAATTAGCTGAGCACAACTCTTCAAATATTCTTTTTAGCCTTTCACCTGGTTTTATGAGACTTGTTTCTTATTCTTGTACATTCAGGGAGTTCCGTCCTCTTATTCAAAGTCGGCGAGACCGTGATACTAACCTGATGTTTGAGATTCTTGATGGAATGATGCTGAAGGATGGCTA
This sequence comes from Salvia sclarea, assembly GCA_036873715.1. Taxonomy (NCBI): domain Eukaryota; kingdom Viridiplantae; phylum Streptophyta; class Magnoliopsida; order Lamiales; family Lamiaceae; genus Salvia; species Salvia sclarea. The sequence continues at coordinate 2,034,574 of JAYJMF010000028.1, forward strand.
TCTGTACAAAAAGATAGCAATAGACTCATTGAGTTTTTGGGGTATAGTGCCTACTGAAGATGAGCTATTGAAGTTTGAGCCAGCAAAGAAGGATGAATCTACTGATGTTCAGTGGCTTTCACAACTTTTTGGTGAAAAGAAGAAAAAAGAAGTCAAACGTAGTAAGCCTGACAAAGGGGGTGGGAAAGCAGAGGGATCCTCTAGTGCCAGTCCTGAAAATAATTTTGAACTGCACGACCTTGTATTTATCGGGTACATCTCTGATTACTATCCTGCAATGTAATGGATTTAACTAGTGCCTCCTTTGACATGCTTCCTACTAAATTGTTTCTGCAGTCGAAAGGATTTTGGTGTTGTAATCGGCACAGAGAAGGATGATAGTGTCAAGGTTTTGCCTTAGCATAATTCAGTAACCTTTGTCTATCAGGACTTTTCTCTTGGTTCTTCTGTATCTATGCTTGCAATCTTTTTCTGTACCTTCTTATGCTCCCCTTTACATTTCAGGTCATGAAAGAAGGTTCAGAAGGACCAGTAGTTGTCACTGTTAAACAAAGTGAGCTGAAAATTGCATCCTTTGATAGGAAATTATTCACTGTGTTGGATCAGCACTCAAATACTTTAACTGTCAATGATGAAGTTCGGGTTTTGGATGGTCCATTGAAGGTTTATCAGTATTACTGACTATATATTTTGAATTTATATTTTGTTGGAATTTTATGAGGTTGTAGAAGCATTTATTTATTAAGTAATGGATTGCAGGGTAAACAAGGTATTATTAAAAAAATCTACAAAGGGATATTGTTTTTGCATGACGAGAGCGAACAGGAGAATAATGGCTATGCATGCATCAAAGCACAAGTTTGCGAGAAAGTAAATCTTTCTGGTGATGACCCAAATGAAAAGGTTTGTAGAAATACTGTTGCTGAAGCAGATTTCACTGCTTTAACTTCAATTTTCTCACTTGCCTTTTGGTTTCAGGATGGCGATTCAGTACCTTCAGGTTTTGCAGATTTGACTTCTTCCCCGAAGTCTCCTCTATGTCCTGATAAATCTTTTCAAGAAAGGGATAACCAAAGAAACTGTATGTTGAAACCTGATTACTTGGCATGCATTAGTTTGAACTTATATTATTATCTGTACCATGGATTCTTACACTGTTATTGATGCAGTTGCACGTGATGAGAATGGGGTATTCTCTGTTGGCCAGTCATTAAGAATCCGTGTAGGCCCTTTAAAGGGTTATATTTGTCGAGTTTTGGCTGTTCGTCGGTCTGATGTTACAGTGAAACTGGATTCCAAGCATAAAATTATTACTGGTATGATGGCTAAAACTTGGAACCATGTTATTGTTATTTATGTAAAACTGATTATCAATCTAATGGTATCTTGTATTTTTAGTGAAAAGCGAGCATTTATCTGAAGTTCGTGGAAGGGAGTCTGCCGTCGCCCAGGGGTACCTTATGTCCCTTTTAATCTTAAATACTTTTGGTTCTCTATATGATTGTTGTTTTCTACTCCCTCCATCCCATAGATATTGGCCTGTTTTCCTTTTTGGGGCGTCCCAAAGATATTGGCCTGTTTCCCTTTTTGGAAACTTTTATCACACACACAACTTTAAATAATATATATTTCTATCACCACTTTATACCACTTTACACTACTTTTCCTTCTTTCTTAACTCTTGTGCCCAAATGAAATAGGCCAATATCTATGGGACGGAGGGAATATGTTTTATGAGCCTCCCCTAAATCCTAATATGTTTTGTTGCTTCTAAACAGAGAGGATTCTGGGTCTGCAAAACCATTTGATTTTCTTGGAGGACAAGATGGTTCAAGTGGTAAGCTTCTTTGGTGCTGTGGACAACTTGTACGGTTGTAGCTTGTCTATCTTCGGCTTTCTTGTAACATCTTCTTTTTGTACCCTTTGTCACCATCCGTGCCATAACTACTTTAATGTTCTGAAGGCTGGATGGAAGGGGCAGCATTGTCAACAGACGATAATAAATGGAATGCAGGTGGATCTACGGAAAGGTTGAGAGCCTATCTTATACCTATCCTTAATTTCTATATCTTTGTGATATCTGTGTTATTAATCTCTAGTGTGCAAGTGTGCATATATATTTCTCAAAGTTGTGTTAACTGAATCCTGTATTTTGTTTCAGTTTACGAATTAGAGCCTTCTGCACCTTGTTACTATTGCTAAAAATATTTATGCCGCCCAACTGTTTCAGGCTTTCAGCTATGACCTTGCAGTTAATAAAGTTTCCCTATGGTGATATCTTGCCTAGGGTTGGTCTTAAATGCCTTGACAAGTTGTGTTCTGCCTATATTGTGCTTAGGACTGAGCAGAGACTGTACTAAGAGTATCAAAAACAAGTTGTGCCATTGTAGAGTACTTTATACTGAACTGAAGTGGATATCTTTCCATCTTCGAGTACAAGAATGATGAAAATTGCATTGTAGAACTTCTGAAAAGATCTTTAGAGCTGATAAGTTTTGCAATTTATTCGAGAAATCCCACTGTGAAAGTGGAAGATAAAACAACTGGAGCAAATGTATTTACAGTAACAATGAAAATCGACCAAGTTAGAAATGGTTTTTTATTTTGCACTTTTTCATATTTTCAGAATCTCTGAGGATGTGCCAGTTTGTCCTTTGTGTTAATTATTTACCTGCACTAAGCTAATTACAATGGCATTTCCTAGCAGGTCTTCGTGGGCTGCTGTTCCTTCCTCTGATGCTTCTGTGAGTTGGAGTATTTTATCTTAATTTTGAAAACAAGTTCGTGTAATTTTGGTAATTGAATGATTGTATTGCTGTGCATTTTGCAGTTGCCCAAGGAATCTGGTTCTGGTGATCCTGCAAATGACGATCCTAAGAAAGGTATCTGTAATGTTATATTATAGCCAACTTTATTTCTTTTTCTTGAACTTGGTCACGGATTCTGAAATACTAACTCAAAGTCTTAGTTGGAGCCTTCCTTGGAACATAAGTTGAAGATAGGCATTATAGATGACAAAAAAACTATGTTAGATATTGAAATCTATCACTCTCAAATACCATACAGAACATCCCAATGCCGAGTAAATGAAGTAATAAGTCTGCTTGAAATGCTTCTGGCATATTTAGAAAAAACATCATTGTGTATCTGGCCTAGATGTCTGCTAGTTGAGCAGATTCACTAGTTCACTCACAATCAGTGTTTTTTTTCGGTAACATTCTTGAGTTAGCCTTTTTGACTTTTCCTCCTGTCAGGAGTCTGGTTCTAGCTAAAGGTTGCTGACTTCCTTCAATTTCTGTCATAGTTTAAATGTAATGTTCTTCATAGGAGTATGTGAATGCATTTTCCTAAAGTCAGTGCTCTTAGAACATGCTTTATGTGTTCAATCTGTTGCAGAAGAGTCTTCTTGGCAAGTAAAAGAGACTCCAAACCAGAGCTCTTCATGGGGTGCAGCTGCAGCCAGCACAGGCTGGGGCAAACCTGTTGAGCCTCAAGTAGTCAGTTCTGGTGAGTCATTAAAAGATGATTCTTGGGGCAAAGCTGCAGAAAAGTGGAACAGCGGAGGTGATGCTTCTGGTAGTAAAGCACTCTGGGGGCAGACTGGAGTTTCTTCAGGGAAACAGATTGGTGGAGATCTTGATCAACCAGAAACTAGCGCATGGGGTAGTGCAGGTGGAAAATCAAATGTGGACGCAGTTGGTTGGCCAGTGCCAGCTACTGATAAGCAAGATAGTCAGACAAAAGACTGGGCTACTGGAAAGGGAGGTGATGATGTTACTGAGAACAACCAGAATGACAGTTGGAACAAACCGAGTTCAGTTTGTGCTGATAGTGGAACTTCTTGGCCTAAGCAGGACAATAAATCTTCATGGGGAAAATCAGAGGGCACAACTTCATGGAGCAAGCAAGATGGTGGATCTTCATGGGGTAAGAAAGAGGATGCATGCCAAGAGGTGAGCTGGGGAAGTCCAAAGACATTTGATTCGGGCCGTGGTTCAGGTGGAAGGAGAGGCCGAGGAGGAAGGGATAATTATGGTCGGGGAAGATCTTTTGATCAAGACCAGTCAAGTAGCTGGAGTAAAGAAGTTCAATTTGGTGGGTCAAATGATGCTGGGAAAGGTGCTAGTTGGAGCAGCAATCCAGCGAGTGGTTGGGGAAAGACTGTATCTGATGGTTGGGGGAAGTCTGTATCTGATGAGGGCAGTAAGGGTAGTGGTGGATGGGGTAAGGAAAATGTGTCTGCAAAGGGTGAGGATGCAACATGGATTCAAGGATCTACAGCTAATAAGGATGGTGGAGGGCAGGGGTGGGGTAGCTCAAATCCTGAAGGGGATAGTAAGCCCAGTAGTGGCTGGAATGTTTCAAAAGATTTGAACAGTGGTGATGCATCTGGTTGGGGTAGATCATCCAATGCAAATGAACAAGCTGGTGATGCTGGTAGCGGTGATAATAGTTGGGACAAATTACAGAAGCCAAATGAAAATAATAAGTCTTCCTGGAATGCTGCAGCCACTTCCTTGGATGGGAGTAAAGAAAGTACCTGGGGAAGTCAGAAAGCTTCTGAGGAAAATAAGGGGGGTTGGAATCAGAGTTCTGCAGGCAATGAAAAAGATGGGTCAAGCAGTGCATGGGATGTTGCAAAGAAGAATGCTGACTCATCTACTGGATGGAAGAGTAATGAAGGTTCATCTACTGGATGGGGTCAAAGCAACTGGTCGAAAAAGAGTGGCACATCTGAAACTGGTGGGAGCCAGGATGGTACATGGAGCAGTAAAGGGAATTGGAACTCAGGAGGTGGTTTTAATGACCGTAACAATCAAGATGATGGTGGTAGAGGAGGAGGTTGGAGAGGTCGGGGTGGGAGAGGTGACCGTGGTGGTTTCCGAGGTAGAGGTGGATCAGACGATGGTGGTGACTTTGGAGGTAGAGGTGGCCGAGGAAGGTTTGGAGGTAGAGGATCTGATAGGGGAGGATATGGTGGTAGAGGTGGATCTGACAGAGAGGGGTTCCGTGGAAGGGGTGGCTTTAGAGGCAGAGGAAGAGGTGACTGGAATAACAGAGATGATAATTCAAATCAGGACAGATCCTCTAGCTGGGGTAGGGGTTCAAACAATGATGGCGAGGGATGGAAGAGCTCTGGGAATGCTAGCAGTTGGAAGCAGGGAGATGGTGGAAATAGCTGGGGTTCAAGTTGGAACCAACCAAAAGATAATGCGTCTCAGGGGGGCACTTGGAACCAAAAAGGCAATGACAACAATCAGAGTCAGGGTTGGAGTTCAAGTTGGAACCAGTCGAAAGGGGATGGGTCGAGTTCGGCTGGGGGTTGGGGTAAGGCTAATGATTCTAACAAGGATGCTGTACAAAGTGATGCTGGAGGCAGTGGTGGTTGGGGATCAGCTAGTACTCCGGCAAAGGAAGTATCAGTTGGCTGGGGTAAACCATCTGCTAACAAGGAGACGAGCAGCTGGAATAATAATCCGGCCTCGAACGATAGAACTCCATCTGTTAAAGCAGCAGGAAGCTCCTGGGGAGCTCCCCCAGTAAATAATAATTCTTCAGGAAGCTGGAACAAACCAGAACCTACTGCCGCTACTGCGACGGGCTCTTGGGGAGCACCTCCCTCCACAAATACTAATTCTTCAGGAGGCTGGAACAAATCAGAAACTAGTGATGGAGCACAAACTAATGCATCTACTAAGGATGAAGGACCATCTGATCCGTGGGGTAAAGCTGCAACGAGCACCTGGGGTAGTGGAAGTGGAAGTGGCAAAGGAGGCTGGTGAAACGTCGAGGTAATCACAAGATCTTAGCATGCCACAAATAAGTCTTTCTGCATATCCTTGAATTTCTTTTTGTTCCTGAAAAATTTTCCGATTCAAAAGTAGTATAATGCACCTGCAAATACTACAATGATGTGTTTAGCTGTACAAGTACAAACTCAACTCTTCCTAGTGCTATAGTTCCTGTTGAATCAATCGATGGAGTTATATCTCCAACTTCCCTTCAGCTTTGGCATGGTCAGAGTAGTCTTGAGCTCTAGTTGCATCTGCTGCAGACTGACGTAGTTCCTACTTATGAATTTTGAGATGAAAACATGTATTCAATTATGTCTGACGAATTACATTTCCATTTCTCTGCAGGTATAGACGACGACTTAGAGCTGGAATGCCCTCATCGAAGAGTGGTGGCAATAGCACACCTCTCAGCTTCTAAATATGTTCATTTTGTGCCATGGAAATATGACCAGTTTAGTTAATTTAAAACCTTATGAAATTTGGACATGGCTTGGTATTAACTGCGCAACCCTTTTAGTAATGGAAGAATATATGCGCGTATATATAACTTTCTAGGCATAACTCTGATGAAATTTCTGATATTTTTCTGGTTCATTAATGGTGTGCTTCTTCTGATTGAGAAGACTTTAATAGCTGATCTCTTTCTCTCTCTCATTCACATGTGTAGTGTGTGTGTGTGTGATGACTTTCGAGGAATCCAAAAGCAAAAAGGTGTGGTATTTTATTTAAAGACCTATATTAACGTTTCCTTGGTCTTTTCTAGTGCTATTAAGTTTTTCTATACAATTAAATGTAGATTTTCTGTTTGTCCTAATTTCAACTCGTACGGCTTCATGCAAATAATTGTTCCCTAATAGGTTTTCTCTATTTAATATGACCTCTATCATGTGCGGTATGCAAAAAAAAAAAAAAAAAACTCAAAATGTGAAAATGGAGTAAATAAGTGGAAAATTAAATATTGAAAATGAAACGAGCGGCCATTAGATACGGATGCACTACAATGTGGACTCGTGAAATTACGATTTAGCCCATGCACTGCACCTTCTTAGAAAATCAAATTAAATGGAAACCATATAAATAAGTAATAAATAATTAAGATAAAGAAAGATGAATAAGAAGCCCTAAGCTCCCTCCTCCTCAATTTCCTCGTCGGCGGTGGCATAATTCAAATCATATCCTTTTCTTCTTCATCTAAATCCTAACCTTGCAACTGGTTTCTTCTCGATTTCTTCTCTCCTCGGCCGCCGCCGTCTCCGGATTTGGTGCTGCTTTTGAGAGTAGAATTAGTTCGATTAGCTTTCCAACTCGTCGATTCAGTAGCACAACACTGCTTGCTCAGTTCGCCGGAGTTGATCGGGTACTGGCTCTGTTCGCGGATTTATTTTTATTTGGATGTCGTGATTTCTCGAGTACTTCTCTGGTATTTTGTTTGCATCGAGTTGCTTGTGATTTTGCACAAGCAGAGAGATAGCAGGAGAGTGTTTTCTACTTGATTTATACCACATAAGCGCATCTCTGTTGTTAGCTGTTAGTTTTAGTAATTGATCGTGGCTTGATTAGGTTTTGTGATTGTGGTCCCGGAGTTTTTCCACCAACTGCTTTGATTGCTTTGCTATTGGAAGTTACTGGAAGAGCAAGTAAAATGTGAAGTTGAGTATGGCTGGGAGAATGGAGTAGTGCGATAGTGTGTTGCTTTAGGTAGTGCTGTTTCTGTGTTTTTGTGTGGTTACTCTTTCTTGTTCCAGTGAGGATCGCAATGTTGAACAAGATTATGAAAAGGGGGCAGAGGAAGTCCTCGAAATCGGAAGCAATCGAGGCCCCGATACCACCGTCGTCTGCCTCTAGTGTGACTGTCAATCATGCTTCTAGGCTGGCCTCCACAATGCCTCAAACTGTGTCCCTTGCCAGTATCCCGCAGAACCCTGGTACAGTTGAGGTCTTGCCAATGTTGCGGGATGTTCCAATGTCTGACCGGCATAATCTGTTCATCCGGAAACTTCAAATCTGTTGTTTCATGTTTGATTTCACTGATCCAACGAAGTCTGTGCGGGAGAAGGAGATCAAGAGGCAGACTCTGGCAGAACTGGTTGACTTGGTGCAGTCGGCATCGTGTAAGATGAATGAGGTGATGCAGGAGGAGTTGATCAAGATGATATCTGTGAATATTTTCCGGTGTTTGCCACCGGCTGCACATGAGAACACTGGCTCAGAGGGTGGAGAACCCGAGGAGGATGAGATGTTCATGGACCCTTCCTGGCCTCACCTGCAACTTGTATATGATTTACTTTTAAAGTATGTGGTGTCATCGGAAACAGACACTAAGGTTGCCAAGAAGTATCTCGACCACTCGTTTGTCCTGAAATTGCTCGATTTGTTTGATTCAGAAGACATGAGGGAACGAGAGTATTTGAAGACAATTCTTCATCGCGTATATGGAAGATTTATGGTTCATAGACCCTTTATACGGAATGCGATAAACAACATTTTTTATCGATTCATATTTGAGACCGAGAGGTACAATGGGATTGGAGAGCTATTGGAGATTCTTGGAAGTATAATTAATGGGTTTGCGCTGCCAATGAAAGAAGAGCACAAGTTGTTCCTCGTACGAGCACTTATCCCATTGCACAAGCCAAAATGTATATCTTCATACCATCAGCAGTTGTCCTATTGCATAACACAGTTTGTTGAGAAGGATTACAGATTGGCTGATACTGTCATTAGAGGGGTGCTAAAGTATTGGCCTGTCACGAACTGTGGCAAGGAGGTTCTCTTCCTTGGGGAACTAGAAGAGATTTTGGAGGTTACACAGTCTGCAGAGTTCCAGCGCTGCATGGTACCTCTGTTCAGACAAATTGGACGAAGCCTCACTAGCTCACATTTCCAGGTCTGAAGATTCTCATGGACCCTTCTTGGCTTCATGTACTTATTTTATTATCTGTTTAGGAAAGGGTTCTTTCATGTGGATTCCTATTGGTTTATAATTTTATTCTATCGTAAAATACTTGCTTTGCGTAAGTGTGTAACATTGATTAATGTTACTCCCTCCGTCCACGAAGAGTGTTCCACTTTTGCCATTTTGGGTGTCCAAAAAGAGTGTTCCACTTTCCTTATTTGGCAAAAAGGTTGTGGGACCATTTCTCCACTCACACAATATCATTCACTCTTTATTAAATCCACATGGTGGGGCCATTTCTCCACTCAC
>JAYJMF010000028.1:2043939-2053983 GCA_036873715.1 Salvia sclarea
TAAAAAGGAGGAGTTTTAAAGGGTAATTTTGCTATCAATCTAATCCATTTAATCAAGGAAACCAAACGCCCCCTAAGAGATTCATCAAATATTTCCCATCACCAACCACATTTTATCATGATTTGAAGTAAACTATATGTTTAGGTTGTGTGTGTGTGTGTGTGTGTGTGTTCATGATGTTCATATATCACAATCAACACAAGGCCATATAGATGCATTAGAGATATTTCCAAGAAATTGAACCTAAAAAGAAGGCGTTACCCGGCCTTCGTTTTCTGATGGCTCCACCAATGCGCAGTGTTGAACACTAGAATATCGGCCCCTCTCCATCTCGATGACCCTTTATCCATTGTGTCAATACGCAACGTCTGCCCTTTCTTCTTCCCTATCCTCGCCTTGCTCTCATGCACTAGATAGTGCGAAACGTAGAACTCAACGGAACATTTATATTCCTACAAACCAAATGAAGAAAACAAGAAAACAACAACCACCCTTTTAGCAAAACAACACATACACTATTCAATCATCACCCAAATCTAGAAAGCTTCCAGCAAAACTCAACGGAACATTTAAAATCCTACAAACCAATTGAAGAAAACAAGCCAACAACCAAAACAACCCTTTTAGTAAAACAACACACACACTATTCAATCATCATCCAAATCTCAAAAGCTTCGAACAAAGCTCAACGGAACGTTTGAAATCCTACAAACCAAATGAAGAAAACAACACATACACTATTATCAATCATCACAATTGATCAAAACTACCTCAAATTTGAAGCAATAATTCCCCCTCTCTTTCGTGATCCTCCTCCCTCGAGCCTCATACACTTTCCTCGGATCCCTCACGCCTCCCATCAACAAGCAAAGCATCGACTCCCATTGATTCCTATTAAGCGAATCGCCAACAAACACCAACCTCTTCCCCCTAATCAACTCCAGCATTTTGCTTGCATTGAACCTACACATAAATCAATCACACAATGAAAACCCTTTCATCACACAAATCATCGTTTTTCGACTAATTTCTAAGATGTTCAACTCATTACCTAGGAAAGTCACAATCTTGAGGCTGCCACCTCCACTTCATGTAGCCCTTATCCAACCTCCCATTACTCTCACATCCAAACCCTTCATCTATAAAGGGGCATGTGGAATTTGTATACAAAGGGTAGCTCTCATCAAAAACCCAATTCCCTCTTGTAACATCACAATCCAATTTTCTCTTCTCCACCACCGCATTATTCAATTCTTGAATTTTCCCATCAAGATTTCCAACTCCCACAACTGGCTTTTTACTACTACTATCCGAAACATTAACACCACCAACATTAACAAAGGGATTATTACTATTATTGCCAAAAGGGACCGAGCTAGAATTTGAAATTACCAAACTACCTTTGCCTTCTTCTGCCACGTCAGCAGCAGCAGCAGCAGCTTGAGATGGAGGAGGGGAAAAGGAGGAGGAATTGGCATGGCCCACAAGATTTTTCTCCAGCAAGATTGAATTTTTCAGCAAATTTTCGGAAGAATTGTTGCTGATTATATCATTGGAGCTCTGAACGCCGAGATTTATGGGAGGGGTGGATTTGAAGACCCAAGTGAAGCAGAAGATGACGAAGATGATTGAGAATAAAATAGTGAAGGAAGAAACCAAGAATTTGATGGGTTTCACAGAGAAACTCTTTTGCTTCTCCATCATCGCTTTGCTTTGCTGGTGTGTGTACTGCGTTTTTTTTCTTTAGAAATAATAAAGAAAAAGGGGTTCTTGATTTTTGAAGTCGAGAAAAATGGAGCAGTTGTTAAGTATTCGGTAAATTTGTGATGTCAAGTATCAAAATTTAAAAATTAGTATAGAAATGGTGGAATTTGATGTTGAAATATTGTTAAGCATAAACAGCTAAAATGAGAGAGAGAGAGAACTGCAGAGAATAATTGTGTTTTTGGGAATTATTAATAGGGCTTTAATTTTAAAATAATCTTCATAATCTTGCATGTTTTGGCAATTATTAATAGGGATATAATTTTTTTAAAAAAAATCTTCATAACTTTTTGCTGTTGTAGAGGAAGTGATTAAGAAATGGAAGGAGTTGTTTAGGAATAAAAGGAGAAAGTGGTGCGGATAATTCGTTGCAGGGAAAAGAAAATGGCATCGTGTGTGTTTAAGCTGTAAACCACGTGACGTGTCTTATTTGATATTCAAATACTCTCTCCGTCGTCCACGAAGAGTGTTCCACTTTTGCTATTTTGGGTGTCCACAAAGAGTGTTCCACTTTCCTTATTTGGCAAAAAGGTGGTGGGACCATTTCTCCACTCACAAAATATCATTCACTATTTATTTAATCCACATGGTGGGACCATTTCCCCACTCACACAATTCCTTCATTTTTTATTAAAACCCGTGCCGTCCACAAAGTGGAACACTCTTTGTGGACGGAGGGAGTATTTTTTAAGAAGCAATGCTGGATATAGTCTCAGGGAACATTCTGGCTGATTAGTATGATAAGTATTTAAGACTGAAGGAAGTGGCTTATCATGATGCTTGTAATGGATTTGTTTGCTCTCCTTATGGATTGGAGTGGACATCTATAAGATCTACTGTTGACTTATTATGATGTTTGTAATGGATTTGTAAGTTTCAGGTTAAAATAATTTTTATGTTGTAATGTCATTTCCCAATTTGACAAGTGAAAAAATTAGTTCAAGTACCCTTCAAGTTTTGCTGGTTAAATTTTGTTATTGTCCTCCCCATCCCTCACTTTAATTTAATCAGGATTGTAAACCTGTCGCTACTCACTAATAGGAGTATTGACTGGAAGGAAGGTAAATTTAGAACTTTCTGGTTGTTTTCGAAAACAATGTCAGTAGTTGAATATATATCAAAGGTCTTCTGGCTGGGTTGCCATATTTCATATAACAATGCTAAGGGTCAGACTGCTTGCTTAATTGCTTCTGAGAGATTGTGCTCTGACAATATCTTTATAAGCCAATTCTCTTGCAGTGACACATTCAGGGCTATCTGCTTCACTTAGATTACCCTTTTGAGAATTCCTTTTGAGACATTATGTGCATAACATAACTGATGCAGTCCTGAATCTTGTCAAATTCTTACTTCAGTATGGTTGGCGAGACCTGAAAACCTGAACTTAGTTATGATCGTTTCAATTTATTGATTGCACAATCTGTTGTCATCAGAATCTCCTTTTTCAAACTTCAATTTTAACTCCCATGATTTGATAGGTAGCTGAACGGGCTCTTTTCTGGTGGAACAATGAGCACATAGTAAGTCTGATTGCAGAAAATCGGCATGTTGTCCTACCAATCATATTTGACGCGCTAGAAAAGAACATCCGGAGCCACTGGAACCAGGCAATCATTGGCTTGAGCTCCAACGTCAGGAGAATGTTCCTAGAGATGGATCCTGAGCTATTTGAAGAATGTCAGAAGCAGCATGACGAAAAGCAAGCAAGAGCTGGAGAAGTCAAAGAGCATCGCGAGTTAACTTGGAAGAAACTGGAAGAGGTCGCTTCTCAAGTTACCGGGGAAGAAAGCATGGTCGTCATTTAGTGATTGGTAGTGGAACTTAAAACATACAGCTGAGGATTGTGAAATGACGTCCCCAGTCAGTCGGCCAAGCTCTATGGACCCGACATCCCGTCACTTCTCAAGGAGTAGGAGCAACTTATGGGAAACAGATCGATTACAAGGGAAAAAGGCCGGGAGAATGGAGGTAAGTGCACTACTTTGCTTCACACAAATGCCGTCCTGTTGTGCTTGTGCTTTGCAACATTTCATTTTATTTTCCATCCTAATAATGATCAGATTTTTGTAATCTATAATTATTTTGTGGTTTTTGTATTTTTCTAAAAGAATAGACAGAAAATCAAGCTATGAGGCTTTTGATCAAAGATTGTTCTACTGCTTTGAGAATTGCCTTTCGTTGATTTTTTAGAAGCTTGATTGATTGCTGACATTATTTTAATTGGGATATTTGATTCCTAAATCTTAGTATTCCATTCATGCCAATACCATCACATTTTTTTCAGTTTTCATCAATTTGAAGTCGTGAATTTTGCTTCACCTGTAATATTGTGTGCTTAGTTACTCATAATATTTCAAGTAGCTCTAGATTTTGATTTAGTGAGTGTGAATTATGCCTCTGCAAGAAAAGGTATTCAATCTCAGTATAATGGAATTGCACATGTATTCTTTCTTGCATGGGCTCCATGTCACATTGCTATTATTCCCTTCATTATTCAATATTTATTTGTAGTCCTTTTGAAACTCATAAATAGTGTCTGGTATATTCTATGCCCTCTCTCATCTATTACATTAAATGCTTCAATTTGTGACATGTGTGTCTCTTGCTGTATAGAACTTGAAATTTCGTTACGTGGTAACATTATACTCAATAATTGCTTGATAAATTGAAAGAATGTTCAATTCAATACTGATAGATATATATTCTAGAAGAAAGGGATATAAATGTTTGTATCATTGATAAATATAGTGAACGATGGGTGGTGGTCTCATGCTCCCTTTGCCTAAAGTATTAGTATCCGTTACATTCCATATTTAATATTGAGACAATCATATGGGACTTCTAATTTCGAGAGAATTGATCAAAGATAAATAGATTTAAATTAGCAACGTTTCTAAGAAAGAAAAAACTTGATATTATTTGGAATTTAAAACAAAAAAACAAAAAACATCTATTATCTATAACCTGATCCAAAACTCTCTTTTGTGGGTCCTCCCATCATTCGTAACCGGATTGGGAGTTGGGACGGTGCTAGCTAAATAAAATTGTTTTAAGAAAATATATTTATTCCTTCCTGAGAATTTTTTTTATCCAAAACAATATCTTTCAGACTTCAGCCAAGAGAAATTTAGCAGTTTGACATACTAATTTGAACAATTAATTGCCTACTGCGCAAGTCTGAGTAACTTTATTGACCATCTTAAACATATGATAAACACTTGCAAAATATTATTCCAAATATTTTCAGGATATCTCCAACATCATTGGGCAGTAGTTCTCCTTCCTTTGTATTCCGCCATTAAACTGTTTTATGTTTTTTTTTGTTAAATTACTATTTTAACAGAGAAACTATTTTTAATTTGTTTAAATTACTTTGCTTTTCTGAACACAATTTTGTACTTTCTAATTGACAAAATGAGCTTTTAGTTTTAAAGTATTACTTCCGTCATCCTAATTATGTTTACTTGTATTCTTTTTCGGGATATTCAATATTTCTTTTAAATATTTTTTAGATACCTTTATTATTCGTACAATTTCAAATAATAAATTTTAATACCAAGTTATCTTATTTTTCAATTCTCGTAAAATTTTGTGTCGAAAAATAATATTAGGATCGAGGGAGTATCTTTCACTGTTCTAAAAACGCATAACATGCAACGTATTATATAACAAATAGAAAATGTAAAACACTACAACTAGAAGCAATTACAAAAAACCAAATATTGGATTTCACAATCATCCAACTGGCTCGTCCATAACCAATTATTTCTTCGATGTTGGTGTGTGAAAGAGAGACCCATCTTCAAGCAGGTCCAATTATTATAATTATACATTTAAATCCATAGCCAAAGAGTCAGATTACATTATTTCATCATATATAATTCGGTGAATTTAATAAGTGATTACTCAAGTTTCAACTACTTCCCAATTTGTCAACTTTTGCAACTGGTTTGAGATGGAGGAATCTTGAGGCCCCCCACAAAATTGATTTCTTTTTTCTTGCACCTCAAAATATTAAAATGAATGAGGTTTAAGTTTAATCATAGGAAACCACCGGCAATGGACATATACAATAATACAATAATTAGGGAAGACAAAAACAAAATGCGCGGCGGCGATGACTCTCTCAGGGCGGCGCTGCTGCCGCCGCCGCCCGCAAATATCATCCCAAAATAGTCACCTCCACCGCCGCTCGACCCGCCGCCGCCGCCCGCGGTGGTGGTCGTGGTGGGCCCGCCACCATATGATCTGACGTTGTTGTCCCTGATTTGGAATTCAGGAAAAAATAAAAGTCAGAAATTCTATCATGTCTTGTCACATATCATAGTACTATAACATTATCTTACACATTTCTATTTTCTTCTTTTTCTTTAGTGCATTATGTTACACACTTCTGTTTATTTCCAACTCTACCGTAACAAGCTTAAATTAATTAAAAATAAATAGAAGTATTGAACATCGCTACTAATATGAGTATAGTTTAGCAGAGGGTAAAATGGTCATTAAATGTAGGAGGTACAACCAAGAAAAGCACAAGCTGCAAAAAGTCTACATGACAATGTACCAGTGCATAAAGCACTGTCAGTAAGCTGGCAAGCCCAGTGGGTCCAAAAAGAGACTGGGCCCACATCTATGGGCTGGACTGCATCATATTAAATATTACGAAAATGGCATTTTGCATATTATTAACACGAATATTATAAATAAGGCTGAATTTTTAAATTTCACACTCCCAAAAAGAAGTTTTGCCTAATTCACAGATTAAGACCACAGAGTAGAATTTGGTATGTTGCCTTAATATGTTAAAATCTTTATCATATTCAACAAACATGAAGAGATGTGACCAATGGCATCTTACTTATCTTCTCCATCATATTCATCACATGATGTGAAAAGATGAATACACTACTCTTTAGTAGTGAAAGGTTGTAAAGCAATGGGCAATACTTAAAAAGAAAAAGTAATACTACTCCAAACGAAAGGGAATCTACATTTATATGCTTAGGGTATGTAAAGTTGCATTTTTACATTCTCAATCTCAATCTAGTGTTTTAATTACTTTGCATTTTATAGCATTAGTGCATGTTACATGTAGTGACATTATCTTAAACAGTGAAACACCATTTTACGTCTAATCCAATCCACATTGCCAAATGATGCAAATGCTCTATGACTAAAATTTGATGCAAAGATTTCTGAGTATGTAAGAGTGTACCTTGTGCCACCAAGAACACCGGCATTCATGGTTAGTTGGTCGATTTGGCTAGCCGATTTAGGGTTGAAGCTCGAGGCCTTGGTATACTGCATCGTAGCCCCTTCACCCGATGGCACGAAGAATGCACCGTTCACCAACAAGTCCCCATCCGTCCTCCAGTTCCAGTCGGCCCACCCACCCTCGTCTGTGTCCTCCCGTCTTGTCACCTATTGAGCCACAGCACACAATGTAGTGTTGCTTTCATCAGAAATGAACATAACAAATGGCAACAAATTTAGCCTAAGAATGTAAGCAGCATTGTACCTCCTTAGCACTAGGATCGGCCGGTGCAGTGAAGCGATTATCCTCACTATTCACGGTCGGGCTAGCACTCCCTCCGATGGCATACATTTTCCACTCAAAATAGTCGTTGTTCACCACGTGGACGTAACCCCTCCTCACCCTCGGCATCCTCTGCACGAGCCCCTCTCCAAACCGGTTCAAAGCTATTGTAACCTAATTCCCATCACAAGCAATAACAACAAATCCCATCATCAGTTTCAGATCAAGACTTTAAAAGAGATGCATAAAAAATGTTGTCTTTTTTTTTTTTTTTCATAAGAACCAACCTGCATTCCCGAGTCGGGCAAGTACTTATCATCATGCCCGAGCAGCATAACCTCGTTGTGGTCGGAAAAGTAGTTATTCGACACAGTGATAGCCGTAGATCCCATGATGATATCCACCAACCCATCGGTGCAATGCGACAACGTGCAATGATCGATCCATATGTTCCTCGACCCAAAGATTGATATCCCATCACCATCCGACTTCCCCCTGTGGCCGACGTGCGTGGGGCTCGACCTAATGTCCGTGTTCCCAGACGGTCTACAGTCGTAGATGTGCACGTTGTGGATGATCACGTTGCTAACGTACTGCAGCGTGATGCACCCGTTCCCCGTGATCTGTACGTTGGCGCCACGGCCATCTATGGTCTTGTAGCTGTTGACGATCAGCTCGTGCTTGAGCTTGATCACCATGTTCGACTTGAAGATGATCCAGAGGGGCTCGTCTTGGATGACAGCGTGGCGGAGGGTGCCAGGGGTCGGGCTGACCGTGTCATGGTCGGATGAGTCCGTGACCTCGTAGAAACGGCCCCCTTTCCCCCCCATCGCGCCTTGGCCAAAGCCAATGGCGCAGTCGGCCAGGCGCTGCCGGTTGTTGCCCCAGTTGGTGTCGCAGCGCCAGCAGTCGTCTATCGGGTTTCCGGTCAGGCATTGTGACTGCTGTGCCTTGCTGCTCAACAGAGGGGTTTCAAGAATCTGGCGGCGTTTCGATATGGATTCATTTACACTCCTGTGATCAAATTAAGCTCAACTGTGTCACTAAAAGCTATGTTCATTAATCTTTTTAGGTGCAGAAATTTGGATAGAGCTAACATATAAGCTTAAACGTAGATGATGAACAAATGTGAGTGTTAATGTGTTATTATCACAATTGCCAGAAATAGAAAAGCAAACAATAAATCTAGAGAGAAACAGATAAGAAATGTCTATGTGTTGAAAGAGCAAACAGGCAAGAAACATAATCACAGGAAAAATCCAAATATGGGCAAATCATAGATCTTGAAAAGTGATGGAAAGATTACAATCCAGATTATGCCTCTCAGTATTCAATTCACAAGCAATGCAGAAACAGAGCCCAATCTAAGATGCAGAAATCTAGGGTTTAATGACACCATCCACATCAATGAAAAAACCCCAAAGCTGAAAGCTGTAAAAATGCAGGCAAATTCCCATTCCTCTCAATTTCAACAGAGATATGCTAAAAATGCCAAAATCAATGCAATGAGCATGATTTCAGCAGCTCTATAAGAAAATGCAGCACAATATGTGTGTTTGTGTGAGTGTGTGTGTTTACCTTCTGACTTGAAGAGCGACGAAATCAGGGTTGGGATGCTGATGGGAGAGAGTGAGATTGAGGAAATTGGTTGCTCCAACAGAGGAAGAGAAGATGAGGCACAGAAACAGCGAGAGAATGTAGGTGCGAGGAAGCACCATTTTTGGAATTGGAAGAAGCAGCAGCAGAAATTAATTAAGAATAGGCAGAAACAAATGTGGTTTTTTTTTTTTTTGTCTGCAAATGAAAAACGAAAGAGGTGTGTGTGTTTTGCTTCTAGGAGATGAATGAATGATGTTGATGATTCAATAATAATAAAATTGAAGGAAAAAAAAAAAGATGAATAATTGTGTCAGTTGAGAGACTAATTTAAGGAATAAACAGCAATGGCGATAGAAGCAGAGGTCTTAGACATGGAGATGAAGAGAGAGAAAGTAGAGAGAGAGAGAGAGGGAATCTCTCACTACATTCTCATTTCTCACTTGAGCAGCTTCTTTTAGGGACTGCACAGACACATTTACTGCTGTTTTATGCTAAATTTAATAGTAAAATATAGTAAAAAGAATTTAATACTAATAAAATTTCATTTTCATAGGTTTGGATTTACAAAAGTGAAAATGTCAGTGTGACTGCAGATGGTTTCTCCAATGAAAAAGTTTGGAGCCGTTTCTCAAAAAAATGAATAAATTAAATGAGATATGAAAAGATGAGAGCCCATTTTCAATTTCTCTTTTTTCAAGACATTAAAAAAATGATTTCTCTCATTGTTTTTGGAATTTAGCTCAGATTAATGAGCCTTACAAAAGATTCTCTCGCAGATAATAGAAAATG
Organism: Salvia sclarea; assembly: GCA_036873715.1. Lineage (NCBI taxonomy): Eukaryota > Viridiplantae > Streptophyta > Magnoliopsida > Lamiales > Lamiaceae > Salvia > Salvia sclarea. Next base: position 2,053,628 of record JAYJMF010000028.1, read on the forward strand.
GTCTTGTCACTTTTGACCTATGTATTGATTAATTATTGAATTAAATTATGAAGATCATTGCTTTGCGACAGTAATAACTACTGTTGTCAATTAAATTTCACACATTTGTTCAAACATTTCAAGAAAAACTAAGCAAAGGATAGTTTTTGCCGTGGAGCACAAAATTCAAAAAACCATTTATAAAAAGATTTTGATACTCTTTCTTGAAATTCTTGGTTGAGCAGCTATTTTGAACTGTAATGATGCTATCCTTTGCTAGTTCCGTCCATAGAGCACTCGGGTGCTGTGCACCCCCCTTTCCCTGTGCACAGCACCCGAGTGCTCCATGGACGGAACTAGCAAATGATAGCATCATT
>JAYJMF010000028.1:2073302-2085144 GCA_036873715.1 Salvia sclarea
TTCGTGTATTTAATTGCAAAGATCCAAAAGTCATGTTATAATTGCAAAATGGGGTAAAGTTCATGATTTAATTTGCAATTTTCCCTTTTATTTTTATGTACACAACAAATTGTATTTTTATTTTGAATATATACATAGGGGTAATTGATTAATATAAAGATTTAATGGGTTATGTATTGACAAAGTCAAGTAATTTAGAAATACTCCACAGACCAACGTAAGAATTGCAAATTATAACCAATTTAAGTGTCGGCTAATTTAATTGCCTTTGTACTAGATATTTTAGGAATTTAATTGATTTAGAACCTAATTATGTGTATTTAAATAGGTATAACTAACTACAAGGTTCAAATTGTCAAAATTGAAAGATTGGGATTGGAGAGCTAATTTCGGACAATAAAGGATTGTAGTTTAATCCTGCATAATTGGAGCTTGATTTTTTAAAGATACATTAATTTTGGTTAATTATCTACCTTGAGAATTATTTTCCAATATTTAAATCCACCTAAACTTTGGATAATTAATTTGTATTGCTTACAAGTCAACCCTATGCAGCAGCACCAGAGTCGTTCACTTTAATTCGTGCACACAAAATAAAAAATAAATAAATTACGCCCCAAATATTTTCAATAATTAATCTGTATTTGGAATTCTTTATTTTTAGTAATTCGAATATATTAAAATAAGTTATATAAATATAAAATGAAGAAAATCCACCGTTTGAGCAATTCTTTCTCTTGCTCCAATGATTTTTTTAGTAAAAATGTTCCTTTTCTCTCTCCACCATTGATATCGCGCGCACTCACAAACACACTATCACGTGTGTGTATATATATACGTGTGTGATAGCTTGTTGAGTTAGGTTTTCTGTTACCTTTTCCACATTGATACTGCAATTCAACGAGCGTACGGTTTCAGCGGTGAGTTCCGTTTCTCCAATCATATAGTCAATTCAAGCTGCTGCATATATTGTCTGTGATCCTAATATGTTTGCTTTTCAATTGTTCAATATTACTTCTAGAGAAATGAGGTTTTGTATGTTAATTCAGATTGTAATCAGGTGATATTATGTATCTATCGAATGGTTTCCAAGGAGGGAGAGGATGCTGTTGTGTGGAACATTTTGATCTCGAATTGAGGTCGTTAGGCCTAGGGTTGGTATTGTTTTCGGAGTGTAGGAATTGGAGCATTTTGTGATTGATTATGTGTTATTGACGATGATGCTGTGGAGATGATAGGGCTTGTGTGATTGAAGGTAAAGTTTTGAGTCTTGTCTTGTGGCGGTGGTGGTGGTGATTGAAGAGGCGGTGAGGTATGGCTGGAGTTCAGCAGCAATTGCAGCAGAAATCCGAGAGCGCGGCGAGTGATGCGCACTCTGAATTCGATAGGGGTTTGGAGGAGTTTATGTGCGGGCATTATGACGAATGCATGTCATTTGCTTCCTGTAGCTCGCCGAGAACAGCTACGACGGAGGGCGATGATGATGAGGGGGAACAGCTTGTTAGGAGGAGGAGGAGGTCGGATCTCGACGGCGATGACTTGGCGGAGCCGTCTGAAGCGAGGAGGCGGCAGTCGAGGATTTTGAGTCGGTGGGCTGCCCGCCAGGCGCAGGAGATGATCACGACGATTGAGAGGAGGAATCGTGAGTCCGAGTTGATGGCGCTTGCAGGCTTGCACACCGTGTCGATGCTTGATTCTTCGTTCTTGAGGGAGTCGGAGTCCCAGTCCCCGCCCTCGAGGCATCAGGGGAATGTGGAGAGGCTCAACACGCGAGCCTCATCTATTTTGCAGATGTGGCGTGAGCTAGAAGATGAGCACGCGTTGAGTCGTGCCCGTGAGAGAGTGAGAGTGAGAACGAGATTAAGGCAGCAGAGAAACGTTGATTCTAATGGAAACGTCTCACCTGCTATGTCAGAAAGCAGGGAAATTGAGAATCAGAGTAGCATGGGGGCAGCTACTGAGAGTGAGAATGATTATGAGTCTTGGTCTCAGGATCAATTGGGCCCACAGAATGGGAATAGGGACCATAATGATTCTATTCGGGAGCAATCTCCTGATCTCGGAGAAGTTGAGACGGAGAGGGTGAGGCACATTGTTCGTGGGTGGATGGAGAGTGGTATTAGTGACACGTCCTCTAATGTTGTGCAGAGAGCTGATAGTCCCAGAGCTGAATGGCTGGGGGAAACGGAGCAAGAGAGGGTCAGGATCACAAGGGAGTCAATGCAAATGACGAGTCAGCAAAGAGGTTCTCGCAGGGGACACAGAGAAGAACGAGATAACAGATCAGGATCTCAAGTTAATCGTGTTCGCGAAGGATCTGTCATCAGTCATGATGAAGTTCAGCCTGAGCATGTTCGAAGGGAGAGGTTGAGGTTGCGGGGAAGACAGGCTTTTCTCGATTTGCTTGTAAGAGCTGAAAGGGAAAGACAAAGAGAACTTCAGAGTTTGTTAGAACACCGTGCTGTTTCTGATTTTGCACATCGCAATCGTATTCAGGTGATTGTAGAAATAAACTTTGTTCATCTTCGTTAACTTTTTATAAGTTCAAGTTGAAATCCACAGCTGCTAACCCATAGTCCTTAAATCACTTATGTATTTCCTTATGAGGAGAATAGTTCTTATATGGAAAACAGTTCATCTTATAGATTTGTTGACATAATTTATTGCTAGTTTGCAGTTGCTCTTTATATGAAGTCTAAAAGGTTTTAATGAATAACTATGTTTGATTTAGCTTTCTATACTTCCTTCTTCCTAAATTTTCACCTTTAGATCTGTATCTGCTCTTTGCTGCATAATTTCTTACTGTCAATTAATTTTGGGTTTTGAAGTTGATGACCTTATTTCGTTTTCACTGATCTTGGTTATCATGTATACTTCACTTGATAGATTACCTAGACAAAAACTGATTGCTCTGTCATCGGTTGTTTCTTTTTTGATAAGGTCATAAGTTATTTCTTAGAAAGAACTTTGATTGTGTTCTGATGAGTAGATTTAGCATGAGAAAGTAATGTGCATTGATATTGGTCTTTCAGTCACTACTGCGAGGTAGATTTTTAAGAAATGAAAGGCCATCTGAGGAAGAGAGACAGCCTTCAGTTGCATCTAGTGAATTAAATCAGTTGAGACAGCAACACACAGTCTCTGGCCTGAGGTATGTCTCTTATCCAACTTTGAAAGAACTCGTATCTACAGATTCAAGATTTGTCTTCAACGTTTTAGTATATATTTAAGATCTTACCTTAATTTCTGAATTTTGATTGGGCGCTGGATACAGGTGCTATTTCACTTCCCTGGCGGAAGCCAATAATGACAAAAGTTGTGAATTCAAGCCAAAATATCCAAGAATTAGAAAACATAAATCAAGCTCACAAAAACACCTTGATGTTTGATAAATTGCCTCAAGTTAGGCTATTCTAGTTCCTTTTTGTTTTCGATAATGATAGTCCTGGCATTTCTTTGAAGTAGTTGGCTAGGTGTCTGTGTATCAATCTTTAAACACTCTACTTTGTTCTACATTTTGAACGAAAAATGTTCTCTTGAACTAAAATGCTGTATGCATGCACATGCCAAAATAAAATTCTATATTTTGAACGCTGTCCTCCCCTTTGCACCTTATCTTTACTCGTGAACAAGGTCTGCAGTGCTCATCTCGGAGCTGTAATGTCAATTGAGAAAGATTTTGTACTTGTTATTTATGCAATACAAATAATGTCATTCAGGGAAGGATTCCGCTCCAGATTGGAAAATATTGTGCGCGGCCAAGTAAGCAGTCATCCTGAAACCACCTCTTTTAATGGAACCAGTGCTCCACATGTGTTTCAACATGAGGATGAAGGAACTGGTAGTCGACTATCACCAGAGCGTGACATGAATCTGGAAGGCAGTATGGCTTTCCAAAACCAACAAGTTTCTTTCGATCTTGGAAGTGATTGGCAGAGACATGTTACAGAAGTCGAGAGAGAAAGTCACCAACAATCTGCAGATATAGAGTCTAATGAATGGGCCCATAGCGCTTCAGAAGGCACAGATTCAAATTGGCGGGAGATCACAGTTCCCACCTGGCCTGAAGAAGCAGTTTCCCCTGAAAATCAAGAGGAAAATCATTTGCAAGAAGCAACTGAGGCTTGGCGTGATGTTGGCTCTGGGGAAACTGTGGAAAATTGGTCAGAAGGAGGGCCTGCAGATCCTCCAAGATTGCTGCGCTCTGTTACATCTACTAGGGGTGCTAGGTTCCAACCACCCGATGATGATAATGTGTATAGCATGGAGCTAAGGGAACTGCTGAGCAGGTAGACGACAGTGTTTCTGTGCTGTCTACTTTATTTTTTAATCCCCGCCTTTTACTTGATAAATGCTGTTTTTTCAGGAGGAGTGTCTCAAACCTTCTTCATAGTGGTTTCCGTGAGAGCTTGGATCAATTGATTCAATCATATGTACAGAGGCAGGGCAGAGGTCCTATAGATTGGGATCTGCACCAGAACTTGCCTCTTCCTCCCTCACCTGAGAGGGAAAACCTACCGAACAATGAGCAGAATGAAGAGCAGCATGATGCTATTGGTAGACCTTCACCGATATTACCAACTCCCCCCGTACCACCAGCACAACCCCTTTGGCATCAGGATTCACACCGCTCTGGCTGGTCTCGTCACAATGTCCATCGTACCGAACTTGTTAGTCGACTCTCTCTCTCTCTCTCTCTCTCTCTCTCTCTCTCTCTCTCTCTCTCTCTCTCTCAATCTTTTTGTGAAACCCTCTCTCCCTCTCTCTTTATCAAAAGCACAATCATTAGCACCATTTTGACCGTGACAGTGTATTGAGTTCCTGTTCTTGATTAACTACTCTGTCTATTTAGTTTGATACTAACGTTTCCATTATAATTTAAGCAGGATTGGGAGATGGTTAATGATCTGAGAACAGACGTAGCAAAACTTCAGCAAGGCATGAATCACATGCAAAGGATGTTAGAAGCTTGCATGGACATGCAACTGGAGCTTCAACGCGCAGTTCGACAAGAGGTCTCAGCTGCTCTTAATCGATCCTCTGATGGGCAAGGTCTGAATGCAATGTTTGATGCTAGTATTCTTTTGATTATCTGCGAGCAATGGAAATTTATGCTCCAAAACTTCTGTATATTTAAAAATCTTCATCTCTTGCATTGCTATCATCGTGTTGCAATAAAAGCTTAATTACTGGTTGGTTCCTGTACTGCAGTTAGTACTGAAACATCAGAGAATGGATCTAAATGGTGTCATGTTAGAAAAGGTACCTGTTGCGTGTGCTGCGATAACCATATTGATTCCCTATTGTACAGGTAAACGTCAGACAATGAATTGCATTATTTTCCTTTATTTCATCTTCTCTTTGTATCATTGCTTCATATGTATCTGGCGCTCTCCGCAGATGTGGACACATGTGCACGTGCTCTAAATGTGCAAATGAGTTGGTCCGAGGAGGAGGAAAATGTCCGTTGTGTCGAGCACCCATTGTTGAGGTGGTTAGAGCTTACTCCATACTTTAGACAAACATCGAGAAACGAGAGGAACATAAGCTGTTGCAATGACACATTGGAGCTACGGTCGGTGTTTCTCATCCTTGGAGCTCTTCTCTGAGTCTTATCTGTAACATTTCTTACCACAGTTATGCTAATTATGAGAGCAGCATTTCACATTGTACATTAGGAGCAGAAAAACACTACTAACTTGATCCTCATTCATTCATTCATAAATAAAATATCAATTCTTTCACGGGGAAAACAGCTACATTGCCTTTCTATATTATGACTGCACTGTCGCTCAGCGTTCAAAGGTACTTCTTTAGGATCTTATCTTATGCTTTAGTGTTCAAGGCTCGTTTCGAGCTTCTCTCGAATGTTGCGCCGCATGTTTTTCCTGTGTAATTTTTAGCCCAAAAAGAAAATGAGGCAAGTCTCTAATGAGACGCCCCAAAATGGAATACGAGACAAGTCTAGTGAGACGGAGGGAGTTCTTATATCGCAGTGGTTATTTTGGTTCAAGTCAATGACTCAATGGTTGTTGGGTCTCTCTTTATTTTGGTTTATTATTGGTCGGTAGAGGAGTTGCCGGCAAAAGTGTTACAAAAATGATATGTTTGAAATCTCTTCAAGGATGATGACTAACTAGAGCATAAATTGATTATTGATGTATTAAGAACTGAAATCGTGGTTTATCTAACAAGAAAGAAGGAAAAAAACAGAAATCATGGTAGAAGTGGAATTAGTCAACTGTAAGTAGAAGTCAACTCCAACAATAAAGCGTTGTATGAAAGCTACACGTCAGATTCAAATTATGATGGGAAAAATCAAAACAAGTCGGTTAAAAGTAATTGGGGCCCAAAGCGTTGCATCAACGCAACACGTCGGATTCAGTTATTTATAGGAAAAAATAGGGTTAAGAATTAAGGAAGCCATTTCTCCAAGAAAAGAAAAAAGAATTAAGGTAGCCTCTCCATCGAAGCAATCTCTCTCTATATATAGGTGTGCTCTTTCCACTCATTTGAACACGAAAGTCTTCCTCCAAAAACCAAAGCAATCTCAATCTCTACCACTAAACCAGTAGCAGCAGCAGAAGAAGAAGACCATGACTTCATCTGCTCCTAACGTAAGCACATCTGATCTCTTACATTTTCTCTCATACTCTGTTTATTGTGTTATATGATCATCATCATGCTTCTGTTTTATTGAAATTTTGCCAAATTATATAATTTGCTAACGACAACAAGTGTTTGTTTCTATAATTTATTGCATTTAATGATCGCAGTAATTCGTTTAGTTAGATGAATCTGCTATAAATTTGAGTCAATTATACTCGATTTGTATCCCATTAAAAGTCAATCATGTATTTTATCAATCCAGTTTTGATGCACAGGAAAACAATTGAATTGAATTTCATGGTTTGCAGACCTAATTTGAACATGTGATTGACTGAATTCTATGGTTTGATCTGCAGAAAACATGCTCGTTTTGCTCGGGAAGTGCCGCGGAGGGAGGAGGCAAAGCCATCTTCACCGGCGAGTGCTCCCACGCCTTCCACTTCTCGTGCATCGGAAGCTACCTCTCCGCCGGCAACCGCCTCTGCCCCGTCTGCGCCGCCCAATGGAACAATCTCCCCTTCTTTCCGCCCCAAAACATCTCCCCCTTTCAGATGCAGAATCCCTTTTTCCATCCACCTCCACAGTGCCAGCATCAGTCCCCCTTCCCCTCCTTCTTCGCCCCCACCCCCGTCTCATTCCGCGACGACGAGCCCCTCCCGCTCCCGGTTGACAACGATCCCATGTCGATAGACGACTCTATCGGCCGGCAGAAGGTGTCCATCAGGGCCGTCCCCGAGCGCGGGGCCGTTGCTGCATCCGAGTCCGTGTCTGAATTCACGGTCCTTGTTGGGCTCACGGCGCCCCCGCTCTCCTCCCATCAGCAGCGCGCGCCTATCGACATTGTGACCGTGCTCGACGTCAGCGGCAGCATGATGGGAATGAAGCTGAGCCTCTTGAAGAGAGCCGTGCACTTTGTCATCGACAACTTGGGCGTCTCGGACCGCCTCTCGATCGTGTCGTTCTCAGACAACGCCGCCCGTGTGCTCCCCCTGCGGAGGATGACGGAGGCCGGCCGCGAGGACGCCAAGCGAGCTGTCAATTCGCTCGCGGCTCGTGGCGGGACGAACATAGCCGAAGGCCTGAGGACAGGGGTGCAGGTTATTGAACAGAGGCGGCACGAGAATCCGGTCGCCTCCATCGTGTTCTTGTCCGACGGGAACGACACCTACAATCTCGGGGCGTCGTTGCGAGGCGGGTACGGTGCGAATATGCATCAGCTGCCGCAGTCGATTTTCCCCCGACAGGAGGCGGGGCAGGAGGAGGGGGCGATTACGATGACAATCCCGGTCCATTCGTTCGGGTTTGGGGCGGATCACGACCCCATCACGATGCACGCGATCGCGGACGCCTCGGGGGGGACTTTCTCGTTCATCGAGTCGTACGAGATGGTGCAGGACGCCTTCGCAGGGTGCATAGGCGGCCTCCTGAGCGTTGTGGCGCAGGAGCTCCGCCTCAAGGTGAGATCCGCCTCGCACGGGGTGGAGATCAAGTCGATCCCCTCGGGCAGATACCGGAGCGAGATCACCAACCAAGGGACCGAAGGGCTGGTCCACGTCGGGGACCTCTACGCAGACGAGGAGAAAGAGTTCCTGATCAACGTCTCCGTCCCCGCCTGCTCGGACAACAGCCAGAGCAAGACCTCCCTCCTCGACATCACGTGCTCGTACAAAGACACCCTGTCCAAGCAGGCCGTGGTGATCGAGGGAGACCTAGTCGAGACAAAGCGCCCCACAACCCCGTCGCCTCAGGATTCGGCCATAAACTTGGAGGTTGACCGGCAGAAGAGCCGGGTGCGTGCAGCCGAGGGGATGAAGCAGGCGCAACAGATGGCGGAGACGGGGAATTTATTCGGGGCAACGAGCCTGCTGCAGCAGAAGAGAAGTGAGCTGATGGAGACGGCCTCTGCTCAGGCAGGGGATGGCATGGCAATGTGGCTGGAAGGGGAGATGAAGGAGACGGAGAGGCGATTCGGGAGCGCCACGATGTATAAGCAGTCGGGGCGGGCGTTTGCTCTGGCGGGTATGAGCTCGCACGCCTCGCAGAGGGCCACCACTAGAGGCGGGATGTTGGCCGGAGGCGGCCAACAGTGTTTTATGGGTGGCGGCGCTGACCTGGCTTACGGAGCTGCCCCGGCTATGTCTTTCGGAGGCTACGCGACGAAGCAGATGTCGGAGATGGTTCACAAGTCTCAGCAGCAACAGCAGCAGCAGCAGGGGAAGGCGGGAGATGGGAGCACTTGAAAATAAAGAATGGTTTTGTTTTGTTTTGATTTGATTTGTTATATTGTAGGAGTAGAAGTGTTTTGTCTAAACTTATGTTTTGGTGTTTTGCATATGTTTTGGGGCTTCTTTTGTTGGTCTATTTAGTTGAGGTTTGTGATTCAACTGGTCTTATCTTGGTATATTTTGAGGAAATAATTGAAGAGTCTGATTTTTGGTTGTCAATTGCATTTTTTTTTATATGTCCATCTTTATTATCAATTGCATTTTTTTATATGTGCATTTTGTATAACAAGAAATGAATTGGAGAGGTGGAACTTTTTAATTTTTATGATGAAATTGCGGTAGGTGGTTATTTGGAAAATGGGTGTCGGTGGTTGGTAAGGTTTAAGGAGCATTGTCGTCGGCGGTGATGTTACTCGAGCTATTTCAATTATAAATAAATTATTATAGCAATTTATTTTTAAAATAATCTTTTTCATTGTTAATTGGTATATGTAAATACACACGAAATGTAACTATGTTATTTTGACACACTGTAATTTTAATTTCTTAAATAAAGGAAACTGTTATTACAAATCAAAATAAATTGCATCACTAATCATCTGCCATTCTATCATTTATAGGAACCAATCACTTATATGCTAAATTAACATAAGTCTTTTTTGTTTTACACGTCTATTTTAATTATAATAATGCTTTAAAAATATTATTGACATCATTATTCCTACATATTATATAAAAAAATTGAGGTGGACTCTTATACATCGATGTATATATACATCACATTATTTAAATTCAAGATGTATTCCTTTCCTACCTTCATCACCCTTGATTACAAGATGATGTATATAGATACCGGGGTACGGGAAGTTTTGCCTAAAAAATATATTTGATTAGTTCTTTATCAATCGTATTTGATATAATTAATAAAATGAAAAGATTGAGCATTATTTTTTGAAGATATTAAGATTAAAATAAATGTTTAATTGGTACTTAGGAATGGTGTGCATCATATTTTCCTCCATGAATTATCCATATTAATTCAAATAAAATTTAAAAATATAACAATATATAAAAAACAATTTATACGCGGGTGGGTCGTGGGTGTACACAAATTGTACTAAATATGCATTACATGTACTTTTATGTGTACAAAGCTATATATTATTTGTTACAAACTCTAAATCTTCATAATTTATTCATTTTAAATTGTGGTTATTGCGCCTAAATACGCTAATTTTGTTCAAATTCGAATTTTGCACATGACTTTTAAAATCAGTTTGTAAATACACAACCTTTAGTATCATTTTGATTTTTAACAATTACAATAATGTCGGAGTTCGTAAATCTTCTGACAATTTTTAAAGTTTGTCAATGGCATATTTAGGCGCAAGCTGCCAATAACCCTTTCTGTCATTGTGTTGCAATCAAAGCTTAATTACTGGTTGGCTCTCTGTAATTGCAATTAGTACTAAAACATCAGAGGATGGATCTAAATGGTGTCATGTTAGAAAAGGTACAATGATTCAATGGTTGTTGAGTCTCTCAGTAGACGAGGTGCCGGCAAAAATGTTAGAAAAATTGATATATTTGAAATCTCTAAAAAGGATAGTGATTAACTAGAGCATAAAATTGATTATTGATGTATTAAGAACTGAAATCGTGGTTTATCTAAAAGAAAGAAAGAAAAAGCAAGATATTGTGGTGGAGTAGTCAACTGTGAGTAGAAATCAACTCCAACAAAAAAGCGTTGTATGAAAGCTACACATAAGATTCAAATTTTAAGGGTAATTCCAATGGTTGCAGTAAAAAAAATAATTTTTATCATGCCATGTAAATGTCACATAAAAAATTATAGTTTTTTTAGCCTTTTGAATTAATTTCTACCATAATATACTTAGAAAAATAATTTCTATATTGCAATTTATTAAATAAAAATATAAAGAAATAATAGGTAAGTAAATGTAAATGGGGCCAATTTATAGTAAAAGTTGACTTTCAATACAGAGAATTAATGCCTAATCACCGTAATTTTTAATGGCAAAAATTGAACCATCTAACCTTTTACATTAAAAAAAGTTACCATTGGGAGTGGGATTACTACCTTAATAGGAAAAATAAAAACAAGTCGATTAAAAGTAATTTAGGCCCAAAAGCTTTGCATCAACTCCACACGTCGGGTTCAGTTTATTTCTAGGAAAATAGGGTTAAGATAGCCTGCTATCTCTCTCTTCCTCTCTATTTATTTATATATATAGAGAATAAAACAATCGCAATAGCAATCTCTACAACTGAACCAGAAGAAGAAGATGAAGAAGAAGAAGATCATTACTTCATCTGCTCCTACTGTAAATACCTTTTCTCTCCATATTCTCTGTTATATGATCATCATCATGCTTCTGTTTTATTGTAACTTTCTCCAAATTATAGTATAATACTGCTAAGTACTACAAGTCTGTTTCTATAATATATTGCATTTTAGTTCAGTTGAGTCTGCTATTGATTATTTTCCTATTGGAAGTCAATCATGTATGTTATCAATCATCAAATTCAATCTTGAAGCATAGCAGTGGCGGATCCAGGATTTTGTATTTGGGGGTACGATAATCAGGGGTGTAGCTAGACTTTTGGTTTGGGGGCAAAAAATATACGGGGCCAAATTTTTTGTCCATATTTTGAAAAATATATTGAAAACCTAAGTTTTTACATGATATTTTTTAAAATATATTAAAATTATGAGCTTTTATATAAAAATATTTTTACATGATTTTTTTATACAATTGTTTCATTATTTATAAACTACAAAATTGAAAGGAAATCATATCACATATATTCCATATTCATTTCCAAACAAACTCGTTCCTCTAAAAAACAATCAAGAAATTAATTGGGCATAATAAACCTAATTATATGTTCCGTTGTTGTTTCTGCTTTCTGTTTTCCTTCTTTTTCCTTTTCTTTTATCGTTTTTTAAAATTATTTTGTTGTACAAGGAATGAAGACTAGTTAAA
>JAYJMF010000028.1:2085244-2103189 GCA_036873715.1 Salvia sclarea
TTGAAAATTAAACGAATCAGATTAGTTCTTATTTCTTATTTTAATAGGGTGATGTATTTGATACAATCACTATATATATATATATATATATATATATATTTGTATTTTGACCTACGACCAAATTGAGAAATGTACGTGGATTGACTGATTTGAGGGTAGATTTTATAAAGATGAGATTTGAACAAATCACCAAATTCATTAAATATTTTAATTAAAACTCCTAGCTAATGAACTCGACACGATATATGTAATGATGTTATTAAAAATGGAACCAACAATATGAACTAAGAAATACAACTTTTTTGGCCGCAGTCTATCAATAGAAAAGAGCATGAGTCTATTTACGTCTTATTTTAAGAAAGAAACAAAAATGGTAATTATCACTTATGATCCGATTGTCGACTTCATAATAATAATTTTATAACACGATCTTTGAAAAGAAAATGCAAATATGACTTACTTTGCATTCCATTGTTACATTTATGGCTTGTTAATTCAAGGCGTTAAGAAAATATAATAGGATGAGTGAAACTGACGTGGAAGGTCTAATCATGTCAAAATTAAATAAAACTACTTATGTGATAATTCTTTAAATGCACAAGAAAAATATTTTTTCATGTACATTTCCACTAGATATTGTAAAAAGCGCTTCGAAATCTCATATAATATGTTACATTACATGTAAGCTTTTGTAAGGATTAGGATTGCTCTCCTAAAAACCATCATTAATACATCCTCTAATTATTTAGCACTTGCGTCAATACCAAGTCACTAATTGAGTGTGGTTGAACATTTGCAAATTCATCCAAATGATTTTGTCCCATAAAGTAATATGCAAATTACTCCCTATTTTGGCATATTTCAATAACTCCCGTAAATTGGAAATTCTTTTAATTTAAGCTTGTTTCGAGTATATCATTTATTGAACTGCAACGCGATGCATTTGACATTGTTACTCAGTCGGCATGCATTCACTAATTATATATATAATAGCACATAATATAATATAATTTAATATAATATGATATAATAGAAATAATAACAAAAATTTGAAGATTCAAAACTCGTGAAATTTGTGCTTGCTGACTTGTGGTATGAACAAGGAATAACTTTTGGAGCATGTCCATATGTGGCGTATTGTTCAAACAAAAAATATCAATGTTATTTCGATTTACAAAGAATGCGAAATGTCCTTCGCCGCATTTAAAGATTTTAATTCCACTACCAACTAGTAATTTATCCATGTATCCTAAAATTATAAAAAACAATCAAACATATCTATCTATCTATCTATATTCGCCTGTATATACGATGTGCCATTTTAATTAAGATCCCTCGATCTCTAATCAAAATTTATTATTAATAATTTACTAAATTGGTGTCACCTCTATTAAGTATTAAAAACCTACAAACCCCAAAGAAAGAAAACAATTCATCTGAAAATTGCCTCGGTAATATTTTTTTTACAGACTATACATAATTAATCAAAAATCAGAATTTGTAAATTAAAAACAAAGGCCGCGACGGCGTCGTTTTAGGGCATCGGAAACCGAGCTCTATAATATCCAAAACCCTATTTCTACTTTCGTGGCAACTGATAATGAGGAAAAAAGCATTTGTTATATAAATATCGGGATGAGAGAAGTCTTCATTCAGTTTACTCTCTCTCTCTCTAAAAACCTCTAGAGAGAGAAAATCCATAGATCGCAGAGAGAGAAAAAAAGGACAAACGCCAAAGGAAAAAAGAAAAGGGAAAAAACCAATAAATAGGCCAAACAAAAAAGTGAAAAAAGGAAAGCAAAGTGAAAAAAAAAGGGGGAAGGGAAGCATTAAAGCAGTTGCTGTGTGTTTCAGTTGGTTGATGGTGGAAAATCAACGAGGCGTGTTGCTTCTTCCCAAGGGCAGATTCGTCATTCCTGGCATCCAACCCATGCTTGCCGGCGGCGCCGCGGCGGTCCAAGCCATCGGGAGCAGAATCGGCGGGCTGGTGTTTGTCGGAGGAGGAGGTGGTGGCGCCGGCGGGGGATTCTGGAGGGATGCGGCGGCCAACGGCGGCGTGACCCTCGCCTTCACGGCGTTTGCTGGCATCGCGTTAGCCGCCGCAGTGTTCTACACTACTAGGTAAAGAAACTAGCGAGGGAAATCTGTCAACGGAAATTTTCTGAATCCGGTGTTGTAACCCTAGGGAGAGTTAATTTAATTAGTTTAGGGAAAGGAAAAAAAAAATTTGGGGAAAAAATTAGGAGTGATAACTGATAAAGTGTTCATAGATGAGAGCTCTAAGACGAAGTCAGACTTCGTCAAAATCTTCGTCACCGTCATCGTCTTCAAATACGTCGTCGTCTCCACCGTCTTCGTCGTGGATTCATTTGAGATCGGTTCTGTACATAGTAGCTTCCTCCAACTCCTCACCAGCCTCTTGTTCTTCTTCCTCTTCTGATCGGTGAGTCTCTTCTTTCTCTCTCTGTCTAAATTAAATCTCTCTTAAATTGTTTCCTACTTAGTTGCTTTTTTTTCTAATCTTTGAGTTCAGATCTTGTGTTTATACTTCCAAAACATGAGCTTTCTTCAATCTCATATCACTTCCCCCACCCTTTGAGTTCAATCTGCCGTTTCTTTGCAGCTCGGCGCATTACTGTCCATTTCGTTGTGGCCGCCCTAGGTGTACGCTTCAGTTAGTTTAGTTGATAGGGATCGATGACTTAGAGTAATATAGATTTGATTTGACTTGGTAATATGATATATTTCTTTTTTTGATTTGTCAGTCAAAATGAGGTATATACTACTTTGAAAGATCGTCTGGTGTTGAATATTTAGTGCTTGATTAATGAAAAGACTCGTTCTTGCCCTTATATTGGATTTTGTGAAATTAATTCAAGATCACCTACGCTGTGGACTTCTGGAATTAGCGACTATTAGATCTTCTAAGAATGAGTCACTATGTTTACATTGTTAGTTTAGTCCAACTATGGAAATGGTATGGATGGGATGAGAACTGAAATCTTGCTCGGATGGGAAATTGTTGATTGACCTGCTTTTGCAGAGACTATAATTTCAATTTTCTCTGAAGCTTCCTTGAAGTCTTGAACAGGATGGAAGATGATATCTTTTCTATCAAGTCATGCTTTATAGACCTGGAATGTTTGGTGGGAGATTTAGCATCTGGCCATAAGTTTACTTTTTTTCTTCATAGTTTAAACAGGCTATCTACCTTCCATCATATTTTAAGGTGTTGCTTTATCTGGTTTTCACGTGACCGTAAACGCGTATGATTGTGCAATGCCCTAGCCTTATGCTCTAGGTCGAAAGTGAGACCTGTATATGTTTCAAGACTTAAATGTCTAGCAGCACCCTAACATCTTCATAGATTATCCAGCATAACAGTTAACAAGATAGGATCTTCAATATGGTCTGTATGTGCTCTCATTGTTGCTATAAGCTACAGAGTTGATAGACAATTCCGTTTTACTGATGTTATTTTGTTTATCACTTTATTGATTTATAGTTTTTGGCCTTATGCATTAGCAGTCGATGGCAAATTATACAACCTCAATCAATAAGTTGGCTAATCAAACTTCTCCCCGAAACTTGCTGTCTTGTTCAATTATAGCAGCAGAGAATATTATGCTGCCTCAAGTTTATAGTTCAACACTGCTGATCTGATTCAGTAGTTATATTTTGTATAAACCCCATTTCTTTTATTTTTATGACAACATAATACATCCTTTTCAGATATTCCGATGTACCAAGGCAATCACACTTCAAACAAGTAAAACTACTAAAATATTAGAACCTGTTGATATTTAGTTACACTCGTCTCTGCCTTAGTGCAAACTTATTGAAATTTTTTGGTTGATCAATCTAGGAAGCAAGATAATGAAGCTTTCTTGTGTCTTGGCCAACTATTCAGAAGCTAACAAGTTTCTTTTATACTTTGAAGTTGCTACTATGAAGAAAAACCTCGCTATTCTGCAGTTGCTTGTGTTAATCCACAATTAGGATCTGCTTTGAATTTAAACCTCTGAAAGTATTAAGTTATAGAACTTGATGTTGCATGTTTTGTTTTGCTTTGCTTCCTAAAGACTTCCATCATTGTGATATGCAAGCAGTGATAATTAGTAAAAGATTTGAACTTGTGCTGCCAAACGTGATTGTGAACCTGAGACACTTTTGATTCTATTAACATGGCTTCCATGTATCAAATTAATAGTTAGTGCTATTGCTCATTTTCAGTGGTCGCCTCAAATCCCCGTGGTCCCGGAGAAAAAGGAAACATATACTCTCACCTCAACAGTGGAAAAGTTTGTTCACTCCAGATGGAAAGCTCCGTGACAATGGAGTTAAATTCCTGAAGAAAGTTCGAAGCGGAGTAAGCTTTTGCTTTCACATAGCTTCAAGTTCCCCTTTTTCTTCTTTTACTTGCAATAATTCTTTTTTGAATTTTTGGCTCGCCTTTTATGAATTAATTATTGTACTAGGACACTGCTTGAGATGATTTTGTACCTTCTTTGTGCAGGGTGTTGATCCTAGTATTAGGGGAGAGGTTTGGCCATTCCTTCTTGGAGTGTAAGTTGACTCACCTCTCGAATATAATATCTGAAATGGCAATTTTCTGGCTTGTGTATGAACTTCCCCACAATAATTAAATTTCTTCTGTTTCTGGGACATGACCTTGTTAGGAAATTTATATGATGCAAATAAATGAAGAGCAAGGATAGGTCAGGTTATAGCCAATTGTATTGGAACCAATTTGCTTCTTGATGTTTGTGTTTGCTTGTAATAAACACATTTTGATCATTCACGACTCTGAATATAGTATTCCTGTACCTCCTTTGGTGCAACAGAAATTTCCCTCTTCCAGTCCTTGACTTTAATCTTTAGGAGGTCCCCTCCTCACTTCTCCTTGTTGAGGGTTACTGCTATCTCTGTCATCAACATGCATTTGACATTACTTACATATATTATGACCTTCCTTTGTTTTTGCTTTCAAGCTTATTTCTGTACTTCAAGAATATGCATATCGCTTAGTTTTCTTTTTTAATGATCCTGAATTCTTTCTGCAGCTATGACCTGAGAAGTACCAAAGAAGAAAGAGATACTACTAAAGCCAAGAATAGGTACAGTAGCAAACATGAATTCTCATTTCTTAACCCTTGAAATTACCACTGCTATTTGGCATATACCAACACATGCTAATGAATAAAACAAGAAAGATACAAAGTGTCGTGTTGACTCAGTATGATCTTTTTATATCTTCTTATTTGTCCTCAAATCTCATGTTGTATTTGTGTAGTGGACTCTTTTCTTTCTCCTTATCCCCCCATCCATAGATTAGTTTAACTGAATTTAAGTATGGCTTCACATTTATTTCGAACTATGTGTTAATTTATGCAGAAAGGAATATGAGAAGCTGCAGAGGCAGTGTCGCCGACTCCTTAAACAAATCAGCGAACCTTGTAAGTTAAGTGAAAATGGTGGAACAAGTAATGCAGGCAGTGGAAGTATCACTGAAGGCATGGATTCTCCTGGCTCTGAAGAGGTGGTGAGTGCCAGAGAATCCCTCTCAAGTGAGGAAGCATTTGATAACAACGAGGATGAATGCCGTACTACCAACTCAATTATGGATGGATACGAGGGTTCAAAGAGAATTACTGATTCCAATGTTGCCTCAGACTCAGAGTCCTCAGACTCTGAATCTTCAGATGATCCCGAATTGAGTCAAACTTTTGACTTTACGGAAAGCACACAGGACCTGGACCCTGAAAACGACATTTCCTCAAAGGAGGATTCGTCTCCTTCAAGCATGGATGTTCAGTCCCAACCCTTCAGCAGGGAAGATTTTGCCACCTGGCAGCGAATTATCCGCCTAGATGCTATTCGGGCCAATGAGGATTGGATATCATACTCCCCAACACAGGCTACAGTGACAGAAGCAAAAGCCAAACGTGCTGCTGAGGCTGTGAGGCTGAAGGATTATGAACACCTCATTCCTAGTAGGATCCACCATGCTGCTCGTTTGGTAGCCATTCTCGAAGCCTATGCACTCTACGACCCTGAAATCGGCTATTGCCAGGGGATGAGCGATCTACTCTCTCCTATAATAGCTGTGATGACGGAGGACCACGAAGCTTTCTGGTGCTTCGTGGGTTTCATGAAGAAGGCTCGTCACAACTTCAGGCTTGATGAAGTGGGAATCAGAAGGCAGCTGAACATCGTTTCCAAAATCATCAAGTACAAGGATTCACATCTCTACAGGCATCTCGAGGAACTCCAGGCCGAGGACTGCTTCTTCGTATACAGGATGGTGGTCGTACTCTTTCGAAGGGAACTAACTTTCGAGCAAACTCTATGCCTCTGGGAAGTCGTGTGGGCCGATCAGGCTGCAATCAGGGCCGGTATAGGGAAATCTGCTTGGAGCAGGATTAGGCAGCGGGCCCCTCCAACCGATGATCTGTTACTCTATGCTATTGCAGCCTCCGTCTTGCAAAGGAGGAAACAAATTGTGGAGAAATACAACAGCATGGACGAGATTCTAAGAGAGTGCAACTCGATGGCCGGGCATCTTGATGTGTGGAAGCTTCTGGATGACGCTCACCACTTGGTTGTCAACCTCCACGACAAGATCGAGACTTCTTGAGTGTGTAATTTATTCCGTCAAATTATTTGCTAAGTCTATCGTGGAAGAATTTCTCCGTTAGTCGTTTCTCGGAAAACACCAAACTTGGGGCTTGTTTTTGGGAAAGTAGCAAAAGCTCCGATGCGATGGGGCAACTACGGGTGCTCTTAGGTCTTGATAGAGGCAGATTTCCAAGTAGAAATCTTTGATCACATCTGTATCTCTACACACTTGAAATTTTTCTGCTGAAGCGTTTCATGTTGGGACTCCATGCTTTTCCTATTTAAGTATTAAAATTTACTAACATTGTTAAATTAATAGGTTGTTTTGGTCTCTCTGCTGCTTTCCACCTCTAACTAATAATAATTCGATTGTTGACTTGCTCTCTTTCTTTTGCTCCAGAAGAAAATTTGATTCATACTTCAAGCATATTTGCCAATGGAGTATAGTTTCTTAGTGATCCTATTGAGGTGTTGGGAAAGTTTAAATACTGAAAAAATTGAACCGATCAATAGATCCTACCGAAATAATCCCAACTCATAGACATACGGTGCTAAAGTGTTCTGAAAATATGGTTAATTGACAAGATTTTTACGGTTTAGTTTTTTTTTTTTTAAATTAAAAGAATTGAAGTAATGTTAAAAATTGAGGGGTCCCCGATTTATGGGCTGTCAAAATTTAACCCTTTTGCTATATTATTATGAAGGAAGATGAGTTTATGTTTGAAATCTATATTTTAAACATGAAATTTTCCATGCTATAAATTATAATTGTAACTTTCTTTTCTTGCTATTAACCGTTAGGTAATCGAGCAACTAATCCAATTCTGGGTTAACCATTAGAAACCACGTTGTCGGTTTTGTTGTGTGGCAAATAATTAGTTAGTCAAATCGTGTTCAAACAGTCAAACCTAATCCTACTATTAATTATCCCAAGTCGCACAGTGATCTTGAAAATTGAAGTACTGAAACACAGTGTATAACCAATATCAGACACTCTTCAGAAATAAAAAAATTATATTGAACATTTAAATCAGCGAATAAAAACATCCCAAAATTATTCAACCGAGACAGAAAATAATTACTTGTATTCTTTTTCTTTAGAATGAAACTTATTACTTGTTAATAATCAACACATTCGACACAAAAGTATTCGACTGAAGTATTTGGAGGGTGGTAAAGTTGAATCCTTAACCAACAGAAGTTAAGAAATAAAGGTAACAACCAAACCAAGTGCCTCACATCACTCAAGACAATTTCTCCTTGGTGTAGTGTCGGACAGCGAAGGCCAACCCCAGAATCAAGAGCGGCACGAGGAGCTGCAGCATCTTGATCACAAAATCGGGGATCTTGTCTCCGTTCTCGGTAGTAGCTCGTTTCGGAGGGGTGTAGGTGCGTTTCGCGGGAACTGTTGCCGGGTCTATCTCCCCGATGCAGTACTTGTCCATCATCTCCCGGGCAGAGTCACTGTGCCCAACATCCTCGAAGTCATTGCTTGCATCTTTCCCTGCGATGTGCCAATGATTTCAAGAACCGATCTTTTTGCGTTTGGTGGCAACGACAATTATATGGGTTGGGAGAAAGAATACCTGTAGCTGCTAGTAGAACTTCATCTCCTCCGGGATGATCTTCCATGAACGGAGTCACATCGTAAACCTGTGAGGCGAGTCCGCGTTAAATGTGTTTGTGGAAGTATGCTATCTTTTGCAAATTTTACTAGATTGAGTAATGGAGCATATCAGATTTCAGAAGACTGTTGCAAATTAAGATTATAAAATTGGATTTGTTGTGGAGAGAAACCTTCATCTATTCTATTCGGATATCCTCATATCCCAACCACTCAACCAACCAACCTCTCTCTCTCTCAGACACACACACACAAAAAGTTTCACTTTTAGCTTGATCTGTGCTTGCTGTAATTATCTCTATCCAATTTTGTATAATCAAGTATTTGCAATTTTAAGCCTACAAGTTAGATTATAAAACGAAATAAGCCTTCCATACATAATCTTAATTCTATTTCAATGTCTTCCCAAATTTCGCCATCATCCTAACCATTTGTCAATGCGTGTCTCTCCTACCTATACGCAACTCTCTCTTTCTCTAAAAACAACACGAAACCAAGTAAAATATGCCGATGTGATTATGCATAAACAGGATGAAAGCTACATAGCAGCAACAGCTCAAATTTCCAAATCCTCTAAAAGAAAATTGAGCATCTGTATCTCACGATTGATAAACTTTTCATTCCTTCACCAACATGAGTTTAGAGTTACTTTGATTTGACAAAACCACCAAAACAACCGAAATCAGAGCTTAAAAGCACCACTTATTAGCTGGAGTAAACTGAAATGAGCTCAATTCACCAATTTCTCCACTCCACTACGTAATTACAATCAATAACATCCTAATTCGTACGCGTCAAAAGGCTTAAAACATTCACGAACAGGAAACAGATTAACAGAGGAAAGGAACTGCAGCAGGAGTAACATCAATCCTAATTTCGCTTGCAAATGAAAATGAATCAAAATAAAATCACCGAACCTTTCCACTGATAACAAGCCAACAATCCTTCGTCTTGTTATGCTCCGCAACTTCCTCAAACACGTGAACTTTCGGATCTGACACCATTATTGCCTCGCACAACTGCACAGAATTCTCACAAATCAAAAATCAAAATTCTCCACGAAGAAGAAAAAGCAACGATCCAAAGCAACGTACGAGAAGAGCTTATTTGGAGAGAGAAGGTTTGACTGATTGCCGGAATTGACTCTCTCTCTGCAGCTGAAGCGACTATGGAGTATCGAAATCATCGATGGCTATATAATTAATAGTTGTGCAGAATTGACAATTTGGTCCCAAAACTTATTGAAAGTTCACATTTGGGGGGCGCTGGGGCCCACCCTCCCACGTATGAGCGCAGACTTGTGGTTAGCAGCATGCTCTCCAGAAACTTCTAATTTGCATGGATTACTCATTTATCTGTTTTATTTTATTATTATTATTATTATTGTTACTATATTGTATACTACTATACTACTATGTTTTATGTTTACTAAAAACATAATTTATGCACTTTAGAGGAATGAATTAACTATTAATGTTTGTTACACCAATACTATATCACATTTCTTTTCGATGATTTCCAAGCTTTTCAAAAGTACAATTTGGTGTCCTACATTTTCAATTATGGATAGATTTATTTATTTATTTATTGACGTGTGACTCGCAGCTTTACCCCCCTCTTAATAAATGCCCTCTTTAGATTTCGCATTACTTTTAGTTCTTTTTTTTACTAATGAAGGTTTTGTGGCTAATAGTTAAATAAAATCTGTATACTATTTATTTTATTTACTAATATTTAGAATATATTAGAGAAAAAATAGGATAAAATGGTCCTTCTAGTTTGGCCAAATGTCCTACTACTTTTTTATTTTCCAGAGTCAAAATTGGCTTTTCCTATTTTGATTTTTTACTGTGAAAGCGCTTTATCATTGCAGTACCTTTAATTGGACCAAATAAACTAATTAATAAGTTGACCGGTCTACTAGTTTGAAATACAATTTGCATTCATTTTTTTAATGAGAAATGAGAAGTGCGTATACATCCTTTACCCCTATAATTAACTTAGTGATAATTCATCTCAAACTTAGTTAATACATTATTCAAGCTTCATAAATTCTTTTAGTGATAATTTTAACTTGTTAGTGATTTTAGACGTAAATCACCCAATTGGCAATATGTATGATGTTTTCACCTTTGAGACACTCACGTATTTGGAAGTGGGATCAATGTCGTTTTATGTGATTTTTTCATGTATATTTGAAAATATAAACATAAAGTCATCCATAAAAAGACAGTCTTTTTTCTTTTCTACAAATTTAAAATAGACTATCATCCTTTCTTCAAGTGTGTAATGTGTGCACCACGTATTCCCTTCGTCCTAATGTATTGACATATACTTTTTGAATAACGGAATTAAAGAGGGTAAAAAAATAGTGTGAAATAGTGATAGAAATATATTATTATTTAAAATTATGAGTGATAAAAGAAGTCCAGAATCCAAATAAAGAAAACATGTCAATATTTTAAGATGGATGAAGTACTTTTTTTGCACTTACATAGCTTTTTAATGATCAAAGAAAATACGTGTAATTATTACATATCACAATTAATCAAAGTATATTAATGACTAATCAAGTGTAGCTTTCTAATCTCCGTCACTATTTACTTCATAGGGATGGCTATATCAATTTCATATCAAGCTATTCGTAATTAATATGGATGGATGGATGTATGTGGGGACTTCCGCAAATATGACATTAGTTCAATAGTAAAAATAAATATGACTTTATTTTTAATAGGAGTTGGCACATACACTCGTTCACTCGTTCTAGCATAATTTTTTTTATGATAGAGATTATACGTATTTATTTATTTTATAAAAAGTATGCTATTCAGCTCCGTTCCTCAACGCTAAAGTTATCCACATTACTCCGCATACTAGAAAATAATAATGAAGATACTATTGTTGTAGCAAATGTCGTATAAAGATAAAATAAAATATATACTTATGTGTATGTTATATATATATATATACTTCATATTTGGAACTTTATTTTCTTTTGCATAGAGAAAATAATGTTTGTTTTCTATGCATTGACTAGTGAAAGTTACAATATATCACGAGAATAATTTTTCTAATATTCCATAATGAAATTTATACCAAATGAATCTTCAAAAACTGCTTTTAAACACTAAAACTTGCTAATAAGTACGGAACTTAATTGAATACTGCATGTATTCGACCACTTGTTCATGTATGTATCGTGTGTAAGAATATATAATGCACATATTCAACAAGAATGTGTTGATAAATTATATTAAAAGAAATATAGACGGCATTTAAGTGGACTTCATTTATAAAATTCAATTATGTATGAAGCACATTTTATTTATTTTAAAATTAATTTGAGTGTGTTGTTAGAAACCTTCTTAATGTCAACCTCGACAAATGCTGATTCAAAAAGAAAAATCTGATTTTTCTTTTGCCGCGATGAATGATGACTCAAATATTACTTTCTATGTCTATGAAGTTTGTTACCAAATTCTTGAATTAATTTGCTCTAAAAACTGTCAGGGATAAAAATAAATTTCATGATTTTCAGCAATGAGTAGCAAACGTGTACATTTTCTTTTTGTAATTTCATGCACAACCCTAAATCCAAAACGACTATATATATTGAAAGAGCTGCACTTCTCTGCAGCCAGTCGCAAACGTGGTCAACACAACCCGATTTGACTGTTGATCGGTCGGTCAAATATTTCAGTCATTTTATATCATTAAAAGTGTTATTTCGATTGTCGTGCCATTATATAGTATCAACAATATTAGTTTGATAGAGTGTTATTTTATATCAACAAAAGTATCATTTGATCATAGTGTCATTTTGGAATATTAACAGTGTCATTTTGTATAACTAATAATGTCATATCCGTTGAAATTAATGAAGATTTTTTTCTAAAAAATTAAAAAAATAATTTAATATTTGACCCACGGGTCGGGTCAACCCAGTCCCATGGGGCCGGTCGCACATGAGTATTTGTGATATTGTAAACATTAAAGTCGAATGGAGTTAAGTTCAATTCGGATTTAGTATTTCCCCAAATTATAAGATCTTGTTTCTAATAGCAACATATCAAAGATTCGCTAGTAATATTTCGATTTTTTTTAATGAAAAATATATATTTTAAAATAATAATAATAGTAGTAATAATAATAATAAAATCAACTAAGGGTTGTGAATCAATATTTATTTTTTCCATTCACCCAAATTTTAACATGTAAGGATTAAAGGGTGTGGGCTAAATTTTGTTATAGGCCGATCCATTAAACAGTGCAGCATTTACTTGGTTGGGCCCAGTGTTCGTATGAAACCTTACAATAACAACATAAAACAAACAAAGTCACCCCTTTCAAAATTTGTCAAATCCAGTCATATTAGGTAGACGTAATAAAATTATTTATAGCTTTTGATTTTTGGTGGACTTCTGGTCACATAGAAACTAATATCGATTTGATTGGTCCGTCGCATCGAGCAACCGTACGCATTAAAAAGAATATGGGCTTTGATTTTTTAATCAATATATGTAGTCTTATTTCACTTCTTTTTACCCTTTTCCTAGTCTCATTAGCACGTTGTACATTTTGTACTTCGAAAAATATCCAATAATTTCGTAAGTAAAGATCTAATTGATAGGCTTCATCTAAGCATTCATATGTAAATAAAAATACATAAATATAAAAATGAAGACCAAAACATTTTATAACAAACCCGTGTATCGAGAGTCAAACTTATACTCATTCTGTAATTTCAAACTCAGCTTCGAAGTTTTGTAAATTCATAATTTATTCTGTAATTACTAGCGCTAATGACAGATCTATCACCAAAGGCAAACGCACCATATCAGTTCCAATTGAATTACATACTTAGCCGAGTCCCTCGCCAATTTCGAAAAGTAAAGAGCAGAATTGAAGCCCAAAGACTTGATAATTGGGTAAGATTAAAGAATAATAATCAAACAGAGTTGACGAGAAATGTAATATTCGGAGTAGAGGACAATATATATATCTGAAAATATCAGATTGGGAAAGCATATTTTACTATTTTGTCTCTTGGATCGAGCACTCGTTTCCCTATAAAATGTCCATTGCGTTTTAGTATTTCACTCTATATATAGAATGATTTATGTAATTGTAAAAGTACTTCACTTTGAGAGGCTAGTGGAAGTGAAATTGATAAATAAAGCACTCTTCGTCTCCAACATAAAAAACTTAGCTTCTCCTTTGATCTCTTAGCTAGATTTCTTCCTGAAATATACAAATTTGATGGTGAATTTTTCTTGCGCTCATCATATATTGTGTGTGTTTGTATTATTTTTTAATAGCAAAATTATAGAATTATCTTAAATAAACCTACTAGTTTATCCTCGTTCTAGGATACAATTTGTACTATAAATGGTGAGCTATAAGTCTATAATGTCAACTTAGTTGTTAGTTAATAATAATACTACTTCAAAAAAAACGTAACAATAATATGGTGGTTAGGGTTTTGATTTGACACGTTAGTTGTGTGTAGTATGCGATGCATGCACTTGATATACTTGTTTGCAAATCCAAAATCTACTACTACTATTTTAACGTATCGTGTATATATATATATATATATCAAGTTTGTATGATTGCAAATTAAAAAAGGATATGAAAAGACGGAAGAGAAATGAAGATTGTGACATTACTATTTGGAGGTGGCAAAAGACCAACCGAACATTACCACACATTATATCGCTTTCATAATTCCCCTATTTTAATCACAGCCTCATATCACCGCCACCGCTATAATTAACGTATCACAATAAACCAAAATACAATATTTTAATATAAACGTAATGGACCAAGTATATACACAAATATAAAAAATTTGTGTGAGATAATTAATAATAATAATATATTATTATTATTATTATTATTTCACACAAATTTCGTATATGACCTAACATGCCGTTGATATAACAAGAAATTATATTACTTCAACTAAACAAGATAATGTCTTGATCGTTTGCAATATTGCAAATTTAATCCAAATTTTGAGTTGTTTCGATTAAGATTTAATCTCACAATTTATAACAAATTAGACCCTTTATGTTTTTTTTTCAAGAGTTTGGAAATGCAATTATAAGACCTTAAATTCATTTACGTTGAAACTCGAATCATATGGGATTGTCATTCTATATTGTCAATTTTATCGTCGAACGTTCGTAATTGCACTTCAATCATTGAGAAGCTTTTGCTCCGCTACACTGATTCAATTACTGGACGTCATCAATAAAATATGACAATGAAGAGGACAATCTAGATAGTGAATTTTACAACGATCAAATCAATTTCGAGCTTCAATATCGAATGTATGATTAAATCTCATCTCCAAACATGTGCAAAACAAACGAGTGTAATTTGTTAAAATGCTGAAGACCAAGTCTTAGTAATTTTTTAGGGGTTAAAGGTTAATTCTTAATTGAAACGAATCAAAATTTTGACCCAATTTATAATAATGTCCAAAAATTAAATTTTTAATTTGGTAGATAAACTAGAAACAACGAAATATATACGCACAACGGATTACGTATATATATAAGTTGATTTTTAAAGAGGAAAAGAAATGCAAGATTCCTCTCCGTCTCCGCGACCTTAATACACCAATTTCATTTTACATTATTTTATTTTGGAAAAATTGCATTTTTTATTCCATTATTTTAGTCTTTTTTTTCGAAAATGTCCCAGTCTAAAAATAATTACGAAAAAATACTCATCGTTCGAAAAACGCATCATTTATGTCCCAAAAAAAAATTCTGTGTCGAAATTTTAACTAGAACTGCCGGCGTTGTTGTTCGTGGCCATGACGGTGTACGCCCGTGCCTCGTGAAATCCGCCGATGTGATGCCCACGTATTTTGCTCGCATGTGTGTAGTAATCACGTATTGTTGGCCTTTTATTTATTTAACTATTTTTTATTTCATATAACACATTACACGGCATACCACGTCAACAATCCGACAATCATAGCCAAAATTTCGACGCCAATTTTTTTTCCCAGGACATAAATGATGCGTTTCTCGAACGATGGGTATTTTTTTGTAATTACCTTTAGGCTGAGACATTTTCGAAAAAAAGCTAAAATGATGGGAAAAAATGCAATTTTCCCTTTTATTTTAGTATTTACATTATTATTAAAATTATTATTATTATTATTATGGACCCAATAAAAATGAAATGAAATAGTAACAGAAAGAGGGGAGAGGGGAGAGAGAGAATCAATCATTGTTGAAGAAGGAGCAATGGAGGAGTTGTTGGAAGACAGACGGTCAACCGCCATGTCCACCAGCAACCTCTCTCCTTCCTCCACTCTCCGCTTCCTCGGCTCCACCAAATCCACCCCCGCCCCGATCCACGACCCGCTCGAGCTCCACGAGAGCGACATCGTCTGGTCCTTCGCCGTCTCCCCGTCCCCGCTCTCGCCGCCGTGCCGCAACAACAATTTCAACCAAAAATTCAATCCTGCTAGCTCCGGCCTCTCCGCCGCCCTCGCCGACGACCACCGCCACCTCATCCGCCGCAAATCGACCGTCAGCCACGCGATGCTCGCGCCGGCGGCCAGGAAGGAGGAGATTCCTCCGTCTCGATTCCACCAATCGGCGCCGATGAACGTCCCGCGCTGGCCGAAGGAGCTCCGCAGGCGATGCGGAAGCGGCGATTTGGACGAGCTGGATGAGGAGGAGGACGACGGCGGCGCCGCCGAGGATGAGGAGGAAGAGGAGATTGTACCGCCGCACCTGATCGTGGCGAGGTCCCACGTGACGTTCTCGGTGTTTGAAGGCGCCGGGAGGACGCTCAAGGGACGCGATCTGCGCCGCGTCCGCAACGCCGTGTTTCAGAAAACAGGTTTTATCGATTGATTTCAGCCTTATAAAAAAAAAAGAAGAGAAAAGCTAAATAAATAATTAGCTACGATTTTGACGATGGGTTCCTGTTGTACTAATTGTAAACTTTTTTTTTTTCTTCATATATAAGTTATATTTTGTAATGTTTTTAATATGTTATGAATATCATGTAAGTCTGCGAATTAATAGCAGAGCCTCTTTTTAGCTATACAGTTGAATTGAGCACTGTTGAGAGATTATTCTTATGATTATGAATTTATGATATTGGATTTTTCTTTTCGTTTATTGGTTTATTGTTTTAAAAAGAGATTGAGAATTTTCTGTGGATGTTTTAGAGTTATAGAGCTTCTAAGTTTTTATGTGCATGAAGCCATTAACCATTAGTTTGATGCTAGCCTCAAATTGATGATTGATATTGTTGAGCTCTTCAAAGTTGCTCCAGCAGTAACATTTGCTGTTTTGATAAATCATACTAGCAATTCTTGTATATTGGAAATTGATGATATATGGGATTGAAGGTTTGAGGCTGTTGTATTGTATCTCAGTATCTGTGTGTATTTGTTGCACTTGTGATCGGAAACGCCTGAGCTATATTTGTAAGAGCGGAGGCCAAGTTCAGTTAGTTAATGATGAAGGTGAACTTGGTTAGAGGCTTAAAGCTATGGCTGTGCAGATGTTTCATTGCACAATTTTTTGTTGCAAGAAGAGCATAAATTATGCTGGTAAGTTCTCCACCTCATCCATTTTGAGAAGCATGGTATTTTGAGGTAAGTATTTTTTTTTTTTTTTGGTTGGGCACAATATAAGTTGGCTTGTGGTTTCTGTTAGAATAGGATCACTAACAATTTCTCATTGATTTTGGAGAAAGTTAAGACTATTCGGTTTCAACATATGAAATTGAAGATCATATTCAACCCATTATTGCGATGGTATGGTGTTGATCCTCTGTAACATATCTCAGGTATGGTGTTGGATAAAGATGAAGGCATCTCTTACCCGATTTTCTGTTTAACTAGCTATTGTTTCATGAATATCATTGATTGGATATCGAAATTGGAAATGCACCTTTTACAGTCTCATCACATCGTAGCATTATGCATATATTAGTACTTCTTATTGTAGTCCTGCTATACGTCATACATGTTCATCGTTTTCCTAGCAAGAGCAGAAGTCTGTGCCTGTTCGGATATAAGAGGTGCAGATCATCGACTCGGCCTCCATGGCATCTCAAAATTGTCTTTGAATGTTTTTCTCTGATAAATTGAAATTGGAGAGGTGAACTATATCTTGGTTTGCTTGCTGAATTACGAAAAATATAATAGTTTTTTGCTTCTGATAGTGTGTTTTTCTGTCAAGAATTGGGCTGTATATTGTATTCATGGCACCATGCTTAAAAATTAGTATGTATATTCCATAATTTTAGAAATGAGATTTCATGAAAGAAAAATTTGTTGCACATTTGTTTGTTGTTGCTAACTAACTCCTACCAGAAAAAAAATGCTTTTTCTGTCTACGCACTGTTGAATTCTTCATCTTCACTCTGATTTGCCTTTTCCCCATCTCACATCACATGTTGGCCTTTGGTAGTCTTCTTCTCATCTATACTTGATGTCTAAGAATATTATGGTGAAAACGACATTTGTGGATATGTATGAATCTAGGGCTGTCTGTATGGTTACCGGTTCCAGGACGGAACCGGAACCGGACCGGAACCGTGGCGGTTCCGGTGGACCGGAACCACTTCCACCGGTTCTGGTGCGGTTCTTGGTCACGATTTTGATGCTTAAACGGTTTTCGGTCTAACCGGAACCGTATGGTCCGGAACCGATTAA
>JAYJMF010000028.1:2114678-2131451 GCA_036873715.1 Salvia sclarea
CAAATATGTATGTTGTAAAGTTTTCTATTAACTAATCATATTCGTATCTTGATAAGAATTAGCCGACTCATAAATATACTGCTAAACAAAATTCATGTTTAATATTTTTGAATTTTTTAATTAAAATTATTGCCGTGCATTGCACGGATGGATAAAACTAGTAATAAAGCTAAGGGGGGAGTAAAGACACATTGACCGGGAACTCCAATTTAAGAGGGAAAAAATGGTTGCCGGTGAGAACGTGTTGAAGTTAGAGGTAGTTTGTCCAAGCTACGACAGCTGTACTCTTACTTTTTACTCCCCCTCCCAAAAAAATAATCATGACTTTTTTTTTTGGACGTGTCAAAAAATTTCCATTTATATTAACCCTATGTTAAATATGGTAGGCGGAACAATGTAATATACAAGGAGAAATGCAAGTAGAATAATAATAATAATACAAAAAGCAAGAATAATAATTGACAAATTAGAGCAAGAGTTGAACTCTCTTTCTTTCTAAGACACAATAGCTTCGCATGCGGTTCCATAACTAATGCCTCCAAGATACAATAATTTATTGAATACGAGACATTGCACTCCGTGTCGTACTTCTGGCGGATACTCTGGACTGTGTAGGATGCTATATGATCCTAGACTCAATTATATAATCAAGACTTGTATCTTGAGATGGATGAATGATAGAACTTCATATGGATTCTATTGTGTGAATGAATTTAATGAATGGATTAATCATCAACTCTAGGGGCCTATATATAGTCATAGGTGACTTTTCGCAAAAAGATGCGATCTTTTATCCACCGTTAATCATGAAGCAATGTGACTTTTCATGAAAATGTGTGATCATTTTCAGTAATTAACCACCAATATGGCTAGTCGCGATTGGGTGCAACCTAATAACCACCAAACATTATCTTATTTCAAGTATTAATCTTTGTAATATAATTATTTATTCATCCCAATTTTGATATGAACAAATAAATATATAAAATCCATCTATTCGAAATAAACACCATATTGCAATATGGCACTACTAAGATTTTTCATATAAAAAATTCCAACACCCTACAATATATTAACGTTAATATATCGATTTAATTACACATCTTATATGTCACTACAAAAAAACGCGGCTTTAACGACGGAAATTTCCGTCGTTATAAATGTCAATTCCGTATTTAAAATGACATAACGACGGAATAACGACGGAAAGGACACCGTCCGTCGTCGACGTAGCCGTCGTCTTCTAGGTAACGACGGAAATATTTCTGTCGTTGAATATTAATTCCGTTGTTAATAAAATTAATAGTGTAAAATAGTTAAATTTAACAACGGAATATTCCGTCGTTAAAAAAATTGATATTAAAAAAATAATTAAATTTAGCGACGGAATATTCCGTCGTTAAAAAAATTGATATTAAAAATATAAAAAATATATTTTTTATTTTTTATTTTTGAAATTATATATTTAATTATTTATTATTATTATTATATTATTTTATTACTATAATATTATTTTATTTAATTAATTAATTATTTATTTTTTCTTTATTTCTAGTATTGGTGCTCTAAAATTTATAGGCACCAACTCAATTAAACATCCACAAGTTTTTCGATATGGGATAACAAGCTTAACGACGGATTTAGCAACGGAAATTTAAATAATTAAAAAAATTAATTAATTAATTAACGACGAATTTAACGACTGAAAAATAAAAATAAAAATAAATTAATTAATTAATCAACGACGGATTTAACGATGGAATCTTTTAATAATTAAAAATAATTATAAATTAATTAATTAACGATGGATTTAACGACGAAAAAATAAAAATAATATAAATTTTTAACGACGGAATATTTTAATAATTAAAAATAATTAAGAATTAATGAATTAACGACGGATGTAATTAAGAATTAATGAATTAATGAATTAACGACGGATGTAACGACGGAAAAATAAAAATAAAAATAATTTAATTATTTCACGACGGAATATTTTATTAAATAATCAAAAATTAAAAAAATGAAAATTCCGTCGCTAATCCGTCGCTAATGAGATTAAAAAATTCCGTCGCTATATCCGTCGCTAAGGCCGCCCCATTAACGACGGAATACCGTCCGTCGTTAAATTCCGTCGTTAATGGCGTGTTTTCTTGTAGTGTATTATCTATATTCTAGAATAGAAAATATTACGGTAAATTGGAGTTATGTGTATTAAAATTTATTTGAGGAAGGAGATTATATTATACATTTAAAAATAGAAAAATATACAAAATATAATCTAAATGTTAAAAAATACCCTAGCCGATCGCTGGGAGGCACCATTAGAGTGAACCAAAGAGTTGACGGCTCAATCCCATTCCCAGTGAAGGAGCATAGCATGGCCTTCCTAAGGCGAGGGACACAATCCCATTGCATCTGCAAAGCCCCACAAATCAATTTGAACAAAACACTAAACTTCAGTTTTAAAATACTAGGAAAATAAGTATTTTGTCACGATCTCATAAATGAAGCTCATCTCTTATTTTTGTAGATAGATAGAGATTATAAGACATATACTTCGAGATTTCTCAGAGAACATATATTTCGAGAGACATTAAGTATACATGCATTTTTTAAGGATAAAACTAAGTACAAAGTGTGAAGATATACATGTTTCAAAATCAATTTTCCAATTGTTCATGTCTTACTGCTAAGCTAAGCAATACCAAATTAGCACAGAAAAAGTGGTTTGCTCACTTTTGAGAAATAAGAACATCTTTGTAAGGCGTTGGCAGCTTTGTTGCTTGACCCTTTTCCACATCCCCCGCCGTTTCTTTTCTAGAATTCTGCGCCTCCATCATCCTTCGTCTTCTAGCCTCTTCCGAAATTAGCGGCAGATGCCCTTCCCTCGTTTCAGCAAGCCTCTCTTGTGCTCCGCCTCGCAGCTTCTCTAGTCTCAGCCCGTTTTGCTGTTGCATCTTGAACACTTTTAGTACGTTTGCTATCGCCCCAGTGAAAAGTACCAAGCTCCCAATTATAAACAACCATACGCACGTCTCACCCTGCAAATCATTACTTTTACATTTTTGTGGGACTCATATTCCACTACAACTCAAGTTAACTACATTTTATTAAAACCCGCACCGGTCAAAATGTTGCATGTTCTTGCGGGATGGAGGGAGTACAAGTTATCTATCACATACTTTCGATTGATGGAAAAATGCATGAATTTGTTGGATCATGTAATTTTTCAAATACTCAATAATATATATTAACAATTCAATCCCCCCCGGGGCAATTCATGGCCAAACTATTTCGTAATTAACGCTGGTGAATTTAGTTGATTCTAACCCATCTAAATAAAGAGAGGCAACACACATATAACATAAGAGACATTTTATATGAAGGGGAGTTGAGCAATATGTCTTGAAGTCAATTTAGCACTTACCAACAGTTCCAAGCCGTGGTGAATGGCGGCATCATGCTCTCGACAATTTATAACTGCACCGACTATAAATAACAAGCTCGCCAGCAAGAAAGGTATAAGAACAGCCTCCTGCAAGATTTGAATATGTGCATCCGACCTCTCATAGATCTGACATGAGTTATGGATTGATCCAACCAGCCATAGGACCGGGCCAGCAATAAACATGCTTAAAGCATGATTCTCCAATTTAAATAATCCATATCCTATTTCTGCCTGTCCAAACATGCATTTGTCCATCCATCCAAACTCCCCATAATCAGCCACGGAAATTAAATTGAAGAAATACAAGTTATGCCAACATATGTTACATCATTATAACAAATAAAAAATGTAGATACAAGGCTTATATATGAAGGTAAAAAAATCACCATTTAAACTAGCTGAAAAAATAGACACCCTTTTGCAGCTAAGAAAAGATGATCATCACAAACAAAAAGACTTCACAATGGCCTCTCCTACAAATTGGTGATCGCCTAAAAGAATTGTTTGATCAAATCTTTTCCCGAAGTGAAAAGAAGCTGATCTAATATGGTAACAGAGCAACCTAAGTGTATGATGAGGATTTTTTTTTGGTTGAAGGAAGTAGGCTAATAATCCAAATGGGGAAAAACACAATACAATTCCAATAAGTTTTGGATGCATAGTAAAATTGCCACTGTGACATGTTTTTACCTCTCGCTTATATACACTCGTCGCTCAATTATATCCAGCTCGCTTTATATAGTATTATTGTAACTATTCTTGTAAAACTACCATTTATCGAATTCTTGAGCACCTCACTGTATTCGATTAAATTTGTCTCACAGACATATAAGAAATAGTCATGATACTACAATACTCCAGGTAGGGCTATAGTTATATTTGGGAAGAGGCAGAAATTGGAAAACAATAGTGAAAATAATAAGAATAAGAATAAGAATATATATATATATACCTGTATGAAGAGGAAAAGTGTGGCGACGAATAGAAGAATGGTCCCAATGGTGTAAACGAGGGGGACGGCGAACTCGACGAGGGCGAGCTGCAGATCGTACTCCATGAGAGGCAGCCTGTAATCGATGGCGGCGAGATGCGCGAAGAGATCGTGCACGTTGACAATTATAACCGCGAAAAATCCCAAGAGGAGCAGCACAAGTCCAGATCTGGGCTCGCCGGAGAAAAGCTGGGCCACGAAGCCTCCCACGAGGAGGATCGTCGCGAACACATAGAGCCCCGCATTCATGTACTCGGCCCGGTTCCGGGACACGCGCGACCCGTACGTGCGGGTTTCTCGGGCCGACGCCAGCTTCACCATTTTAATTTCCCTTTTTCTTCAACCGAATCAGAGATGAGAGTTTGTGGAAGAATCAGTGAGTGTGGAGATGGATTGGGGGCGTTTATAACTACTGTTTACGTGGCTCTGTGCATGAACATAGAGGGGTTAGTGTTCAATTTACAGTGCGACACGTGTCGCTTTCGCAATACCTATTTCAGGGAAACCGTAATGTTTTAACAAAGTAATTATTAATCCATCTATAATCAGTATATCCCATCGAATTTCTATTTCTTTCTTCAATATGGGGAAATAGTTTAATTATTTATCACGTCAGCAGTCAAAATGCAGCCGCCGCCGCTGACGCCTGTCTTCAATAGTTTCCGGTGGCGTGCCGAAGAAGGTATCGCATTTCATTAATTCTACATGTTCGACAAACTGCACCAATTTCTGAATGCTTTGTTTGATTTCACAGCTTCTGTTGCTATGAGAGAAATGTATTTACCTGGAATTGCACCTTAAATGAAGCTATGATATGTATGGTTGACGCTATGGCTATTTGAACCTAAGATATTTGCTTGGATTGTGGAATAGTGGGGGTTTAGGATTTCATAGAGCGGTTATCGTGTAATGATATATGCTGCATTAGGATTTCATAGCTGCTTTTGTTTGGGACTATGAACAGAGAAGGTTCTCCAACGATTGAGTCAGATTTATGGTGAATTGAAGTCAGTTGGTTTAATATTACTTCATTTTCTTATTACAGGTGATGATGGAGCTTGCTTTCTGGTGATGCTTGCAAATGATGCAAGGTTTGTACAAAAATGATGAAACAACTGCTTTTTGCATCTTATAAACCGTTGGGGTAAGGGGTACACTCTTTACTAAACTTTCATTTATAGTAATAGTTGGTTTCTCTAGCATGCCGCAGCTATTTTCCTTGTTCAAACTTCTGAGGTGTGGCAAAGTGATTCTGCATCTACCTCTTTCTCGGCTGTGCCATTTATTGTCACGAATATCAAACAGTTGCCCTGTCAAAAATGGGAACCAGAGAATCAGAAACTAGCTCAAAATATCTCCATATGTTCTATTACATTATTTCTGTTGCTTTTAAAAAAAAGGAATCTGGACATGATTATTTGATAGGAAACAGAGGAATCCTCTGTTGATTATGTGGTAAAACTCACTTAGGAAGTTGTTCAGTTTTTCCCATTTGTTGCATCAGTAAGCACGAGCTGCAACTGCTGATTTGTCTTCTCATCATCTTTTTCGCCGTCCGCCTTTAGATACTGAATTGGTTTATCTGTGTCTCCCTCTTTCACCTGTAGATGTTGCTCTGGTTTCTCGGGATGGCTTTCGAGGTCCCATTTCTGAGGCTCTTTCGCACTTCCCCTTTCCCTGTATATGCAGTATAGGAGGAGCTGCAGGATGCCGAGTGGGCTACCAACCAGATTTGGAGACTTTACAATGCATCACAGGATATGTAGTCAGTAAAACGTTATTTACATTAGTCGTTTTCCATGTAAATAGACCTTAGTTTCACACTAACCGCAAGAAACAGGTCATGGCTTAACAGTCCGTATGCCATCCAAAGCGAACTTGCAAGAAATGAGAAAAGTGACAGGTAGAATGGCATAAATTCGACGCTCTTCGTCTGGATCACTTTTCTCTGAAATAATTAGAACGGCTATATCAGAAATAAGGATTGAGAAACAAATGAATAACTTGACATGACCCTTCCAAAAATCTACAGTTTACTGATCATATAAAAAATTTAAAATTGACAGAAACACTCACCATAACCACCAGTGGAGAACCATACATTGCTATAGATGCTACAAGTCCTATACTTCCAACAAATGCCTTTCGATGATGGTGGTCATGGAATGCAAATGTCGATATTATTACTACTGCACAGGACAGCAGGAGAACAGGTAGAGTCATGATGCCCACATTTTTCTGCAATTTCATTAAAGCTATATGTTAATAATGCTCGTCTTTCTGCTACCTGCCATGCATGAAATGTTGCAGTAAGTGTACATTTATGCTTGCTAAATGCATCTTCTGTTTTCTTGTGGCATGATTTCAAGCTTGACAGTTAAATTCACAAAAAGTGGAACTCGTGTTGCAAGCAAGCATGCAAGGTAAGTTTCATATTTTGCTGTGTACAAAGTGTAGACAGTGAAGAAGCCAAATCTAAAAAGAAATTATTGATGCTATTTTGTGTAAAATGACTTGCCTTTCCATCGGTTGAAGCATAGCAGAAATATATGAGTATGAAAGATATCTCCAGAAGAATTCCTAATCCGTTAATGGTGACGACAGGAAAATTTTCCCACTTGTAACTTACAACTGGCAAGCCATACCAAGTGTAGAGGAAACAGTTCAACAGGGCCATTACGTATGGCACACATGAATACTCTCCAGTGCTCTTTTTCTTTATCACCTTTGAGAAAGTGAATCTGGAAATTTTAGAGGTACATCAAGATCAGAACATAACATTGTTTCTGCATATATTCAGTTTATGCATGAAAACTTGATTTTTCTATAGTAACTTCTAAAAGTTGAATTTGATAAATGTTCTGGATTATCATAATCATAATCTGTGAAATGGAATAGAGTAGTTACATTGGTGCAGCATAAAGTAGCATAGAGGCTGCATTCCCTGCATGAAAAAAATCAAAAGACATTTAACACTCAGTGCTATGAAAAATTTACATGTCTAGTGACAAGGTTAAAGAGTTGGAGGCAGAATAAGTTTACCCAAAATGCCTACTGCTATACGAAATTTCTCTTCCATTCTCTTGATGCTGAATAACCGACCTATGAAGTGCTACTGCTGATTATTGTTGTTCTTCAACTAGTTATAATCCTAAGAGGTATATATAGTGCAAATAAATGAGGAATGAAGACCCACAGACAATTGTAGGAATAAGAGCAGAGTGCGTCCCAGTGAATTTGTGGAGTAAAATAATCAATCAAAGTAATGAAAAAAAGAAAAGGAAATGTCTGGGTGCTTGCATGAATAAAGAATTAATGTTCCTTGATTTTGTTTGAAATAAATGTTTTAGAATAATTTTAATATCTTTTAATGATAATGAGGCAGGAAAGAGACTAAACCAGAAAGATATATATAAAAGAATAAGTTGCCAGGCTGATTCTCTTGCAAGTGGAAGATGTTACAAGACTTCCACTGTCCACTTATAACAATTGAGGTGATCTTTTCAATTCTAGTTTCCAAATCTTTCCCTTAATGGTGAATATAGAAACCAAAATTAAATGTCACGAGTTCATTTTGTCTGCTTTATGTTCATAACCAATAGTAACAGTTCTGTTGAGTATTTGGTGAGTATTTTGCATATAAATTGGTAGTTTTTCTGTTAAGAGTCATTATAACCTTGCATGTGTAACTGTCTCACAACTATTTCAAGTAGACAAATTAATTGTAACCTTCTAAATGAAACTATGATGTTAGTTAGTTTGGAGTATCTTGTAACCTTAAGTTGAATATGTCAAAGAAGAAAGTAACTAAGATGAAGAGTTCTGGCTTGAAAAAATAGATTGTACTAGACTACTTACGTTGATTAAGATTCTGTAATTATTTAATACTAGATTCATTAACCTAATAATCTGATTTATTTTATATTAGACATGTTTAGTGGTCAATGTGGCATCATCTCGAAGGGGACTACTTCATGACCTTATACGTTTGTGTTGTTTAAAAAATCAGGAGTTATAAAACTGCCTTTCTGCAACATTCCTGTGGTGTTTGGCACAAGTCAAATTACTTTCAAATGCAAGATTTCTGATATTTCACTATGCAGATAATCAAATGAAATGTGCACTCTCATTTTGCATGTCTGAGCCAAAAACTAAAGAGAACAATAAAGAAAAGAAAATGTCATGTTGAAACGAACTACAAACTTTAATCGTAAGACATAAGTTTCATGCACACCACTCTGTTCAAGTATTTGAAAATAGTTTGACCATAAATGTTAAGTGCTTCTGCTGCTGACTGCTGAGGTCTTCTCTTGATCTTGCTGCAGATGTCTTGCAAATTTAAGGCATCTACTTGGGTGAAAAAAAGAAAAGAAAAATGATGCGAAGTTTATGTAGTTGGAGTAATGGATGCCTGTCAAATCTCTTATGCATGCAAATTGTCCACAAGAATTTATTTCTGAGCATTTGGAAGAAAGCAGCAGCTGATGTAAAAGACCACTTTTATGATGGTGAGCTCACATTTCCTTTTTGTTGTCTTCCATTGTTTCTGCTATCCACCAAAAATTCTATATACTTTACCACAGTGAGAACTTAATGCCTTATTCTATACATTAATATGCTTGAATAATCTTGTTTCAACCTTATCAATTATCATCCTATTATATTTGTTTTGATGATACTTGCATGTGAGGACAGCATCGTAACATTGATCGGCTGTCTGCCTTATTTAGTGGCAGGATTTAACTTTGTGGAGATACTACAACATCCGAAATCGGACCATTGAATTTGATTGTACGTCTCCGAGAATTTGTATTTAGAACCAAATTCTCGTGTGCCCCAAGAGTGATAGTTGGAAGGTGCAAAGACTATCTGGGTATTGTAGAGACATATGATTCTCAAATTCTGAGTGTCATGATGCATGGTTGTGAGTGAAAAAAATATCTCTTTATATGAAATGGAGAGAGGATGGCTATTTGCTAAAAGAATGTTGGTTATATGCTGATGCTCATGCAATATTGTGCACGTTTTCTATGTTTAAGCATAATTGTTATTTGTATTCAATTTCAAATATTACTGATTCTTTAGAATATGCTTATCGCCTATGTTTGTTCTATTTAACTTTCAACTACATTACTAACTTTCCAGTCGGTTTAATTGAACTATTTTTCAGGCTATGGACCAAAAGGAGATCAAATCATCCGTCAAGTTTCTTTTACTTTTTTCTCTTTCAATGTTTTTTGAGTTAGGGGGATTGAATTTGAGACTTCAATCACAGGAGAGATCTATCGATTGGTGTCCGAAATGAACCAAGTTTTTCACTAAGAAATGTTGATGCATTTTAGTTATGAGATAATTACCCTGCTTCGTAATTTTATTGAGATACTAAAATTAGCTTGTGAACTAATAGTACTTGAGCGAAAATATATATGTTGGACTCTAGTTGAGAGCTTTGGTGGCAAATGGCTATACCATATTAGTAACTTGCAGTCACAGCCCCGTCACCTCCCATAAAAAAGTACTACTCCCTCCAATCTTTTTAATATGACACATATTTTTTGGGCACATAAAATAAGAAATCATAAATTAAGTGTTAAGGTTCCTACTACATTTAGGGGTGAGTATTCAGATTTCGGATCGGCAAAAAATATTTTGTCCGATCCGAAAATCCGAATTTTGCCTAAACTCTAATCCGATCCGAATCCGAAAATCCGAATCTAAAAATTCGAACTTTTTCTTAATAAATCCGATCCGATCCGAAAAATCCGAAATTCGGCAATAACAAACATAAAAATAAATAAATAATTCAAAAATTCAAATTTATTATTTTAATATAAATAAATAAATATGTTTATATATATAATATTAATAACATATTATATAATATCATTAATATTCTATATAATTAAATATATAATATTAGTAATATTATATATATTTCGGATTTCGCATTTGTTCGGATTACAATTAGCCCAATCCGATCCGATCCGAAAATCTGAAAAATCCGAACCAAATTTTTTATTTCGGTTTGGTTTCAGATATTCGGATTTCGGGTATTTTGCTCACCCCTAACTACATTTAGTGTATTAATTAAAATTTTATTACTTCATATCATTTCACTCACAAGTATAAGTGTAATAAGGGCTCTATTAGTGGGTCCAATATTTACCTTTTCTTTTTGATGATCAAATAAATAAAATAGAACAAGGTAATGAGTAAAAAAAAAATGGTGTCATATTAAAAACGACAGGAGGGAGTATATACATTGTTCCCCTGTCAATTACTCTGAGTAATATCTCATCATATATTGTGTTAACTTATTGATTCGTACATAGATATATATCATACGTGGGTGTATGGATAAATATGTGTAGGCAGGGGTGGCATTCAGGCTTGGGCTTGCCTCGGCAGCTATCCAGGCAAATGTTTTTTAATGCTATTATATTTATATTTGTAATTGTATTTTTCCCAATTTTTATATATAAAAATATAGTTTTACCCGTTTAAATTTGTTTTCAAATATAAAAACATAATTTCGTTCATATATTTGTAAATTTCCAACTCTGCCCCTATGTGTAGGATCGAAGTATGACTAGGATCCTTTTCTATAATGTTAATTAGGATCTAATCTACTCCATAGATTTTGATTAATAGATGATCAAGATTGGTTATTAAAATGAAATATACTTTTGTATGTATTAGATAAGGATTTTCGATGACTATATTTTATTATGCATAACATAATATATTATTTAATTATTATTTTTTTTACCAATAAAATAATATTTTTAATTGATAAAATTATGTTTTGATTCTAATTATTATGGGAAGAGATACTAGAAGATGGCCACTAATATGTGTAACCAATGGTTAACACGACAACCCCAAAAAAAGTATTATATAGAAATAGCATTGATTAGATCCACAATCAATATTGCTTCATACAAGATTTATCAGAATCACTATTGGAACTAGGTAGGTAAGCAACAATTTCAGTTTGTTTGGTAAGACAGGATGGAGAACCATGTACTTAATGGCGAAATAGTTATCAATTACTTAAGTTCAAAATTAAAATTAAAGTACTTCAACATCGTGTGCCACGTAAAAGAATATAAATTAAAATATGACAATTAGCCTGTAAATAATTTAATTTTATCTAAATTTTCATTTTGCACACTAACTCAACAATTTGCATGTATGTTACCTAATTTTTATTTTAATTTGATTTTATTCACGTCTCGAAATTCAGGTCGAAATTATAATTGGTTAATACCCCTTCATTCAAACGCATGACATTAATTACATTTACATTTAGTATCCCTCACTCAAACTACGTCAAATTTCATTCATGATTTTAGCAGGAAGTCAAGGTGTTGGCAAAAAGATGAGATAAATACATGCAAATATTTGAGTTAGTGTTTAAATAAGACTTTGGATAATGTTCGATAATTTACAAATTATTTAATTTATTTTAATTTATATTTTATTACATGGTACACGACGTGCCACGTACCACGTCTACTCAACTTTTTTGGATTGTTTCTCTTAACATTTTGGGATTGTTATCCATGTAACAGATTTCTTTTGTTTTCTCTTTCGCATTTTCAGGAAAAAGGAAAGGATATAGTTTTCTTTTATTTAAAATGATACTATTATCAAATGACGCTCGAAAGCCATTAGTGTGTATAAATTAAAAAGTTAGATGCGTTTAATAAATTTAGTGGACTCTGCGACCAATTCTCAACCACAATCTATTTATCTTTGCACTGTATACGCTTTTGTTGCCAACTCTATCTAATAATTTAACAAAGATTGGTAATCCAACTGTAATATCCATTCCATTTTATTCCTTAATCTATGGAACATATATCACTCAACATTATCTAGCATTATTATATAGTAATTACTCTTCTATTTGGAATTTGGCTGCGCATTATTTTTATTAAATAAATACTAAATTTGCCACTGATGCATAGTCGAGTCTGCCATTTTGTCTTGAACCCTTAAATACTTCCAAATTTGGTGATTTATACCCACTTCGCCATTTGGCTTCTTTCTGGTCAAACCGATCCATTTATGTGGATTCAAATATCAATATTATATGGGACATACTTGCATGAGATCTACTTTAGATAAGATGTTATGTAGGGATCACCATCAATACACTCAATTGGATGTGGATATTGTGTGGCGACCACCAAACTTCACCTAAGATCGACCTCACGGGATTTTTTGTGATATTATATTCGGTAAGATTTATCAAATTACTTGCTATAGATATGCATTATGATTGAAAAGTAAAATTATGATAGTGTTGGTGGTATGGTAAAATTAAAAGAGTGATGCTAAACAATCACGTTATGGCCACCACACAAAGGCAAAATTAATGCTTTTAAGTGTTAAATATTATATAAAATTAATTTATTTTAAATTTTAAGTTAAATTTATATTCAATTATTTCCTAACTTAAATGTCAAATTAAAAATCATATTTATGAATTTGCATAGATAAATGGAAGCTAGAACGTTAGTTAGATTAAAATCATATTCTTGAATTTATAAAGTTAAATAAAAACTAAAATTATTAGTTATTGTTAATAATTAATCTATATTTATGATAAAAACAATCAATCTATTTTTATTTTGATTAAAATGGCCTCAATGAATCATTTTTTTCTCTATTGAATCATTTTATGGCCACCCACATTGTGGTTACATAGATTTATTCTATTTAATTTTCCAAAAGCCATTATAGGAAAACAATTGAATTCGTTATCTTGGGAACCTAGAGAAATCTGTTGGATGGGTGCTTAAGTTTTGATTGATTACTTTATAATTCCATTTAACTAACATATCTTCAATCCCTATAATTAGACTATAACTTTCTTGGTCAACTTTGAATGTTAATAATTTAAACAGTTTAATGTTAAGCTCATCCTAAAGCCACAATAAAGTACACAGTAATCCAGAAAATGTTCTCACACATTTCAATCCATACAGCTATTTATTATCCCATGTTTTTTGAACTACAATTTAACTTCAATAAGGTTTGAGTCCAAACTTTGCAGTATAATAATGCATCCATAAATTATCAGGACAAATTTATGATTTTTAGTCTCATGTTCATCTAGGGCATATATAGTTTGAGCTCAAGCATATCTACGTAAAAAAAAACTTTATATGCAAAACCTAATTTTCCAGGTGTAGTCTGTTACATAGAAATTATTAAGTACTACTCCCGTAGACCAATTATTTATCACAATTATCCTTTTTGATCCATTTATAGTAATATTTTTTTTGACACTTTTCATTCATAATAATATGGTCAACACAAAGGATGCATGATTAATATAAATATATTTTTGCATAAAATTGATTATTTATATAAGATGAAACAAATATGTCGAGATAAGCATGGTTGTTTCTTGGAAGTAGCTGATTAGGAGAGCCCATCAAAACCTCTAGCTAGTGTGAGTGACAGTGTATGTATTTCTTGGTGACAT
This sequence comes from Salvia sclarea, assembly GCA_036873715.1. NCBI lineage: Eukaryota > Viridiplantae > Streptophyta > Magnoliopsida > Lamiales > Lamiaceae > Salvia > Salvia sclarea. The sequence goes on from JAYJMF010000028.1 coordinate 2,128,620, forward strand.
GTAGCTTAATTTAATTCTTGCAAACACACACATCAAGTGATATGACAGGTCAACATTCAACACATATCACACCACATTAATTAACATAAAGCATAGGATAGGAGTTGTATATATATTCAACGTTATGTTTCCATTTCCTTCCCTGCCAAGGTAATTAATCAATCAAATATAGATCGATTGATTAATTAGCATAGAATAAGGCAAGCAAAGATGCAGAGCTGGGAGGATGTATGGGAGCAAAACTACGAAGACATGATGGGGAGCATTCCCGATCTATTCTTCGACGATGTCTCCCCGGCGAGGAGCCCGAGCCCGAGCCCAAAGGCTTCGTGCAAGGGCCCGAAAGGCGGGGTGGGGAAGGCCGTGAGGAGGAGGTCGAGGTCGAGGTCGTCGAAGAAGGCGCCCACCACCCTCCTCACGGCCGACGCCAACAACTTCCGGGCCCTGGTGCAGCAGTTCACGGGATGCCACAGCGCAACACCGCTGCTGCGGGCCTACAGAGGCCCCATCAACTTGAACTTCAAGCAGTGTACCTACTATCCGCAGCAACACAACCAGCCCAAGGAATCCAAAATGAATGTTCCCACAATGGGAATGGGTCAAATCCCGTTGACTTTGGACAACTTCTGGGAGCAGGAGATATCCACGGCGGCCCTGTCTGCTGGAGTTGGAGCACTACTCGACCATGATGAGTTTTGGGGATATTAACTAATTAAGGTCCACCCCTATATATAGATTCACCTCGCCTCTTCGTCGTCTCTCTTATTTCAGGACTTCATATTATCACTGCCTCTCATTTGTACATCTACTACAAATTTTTAATAACTATGTCTATGGCGTACGTAGGATCATCATTAATTAATTTATGATCAAATTGGTTAATTACGAAATATATCGTCGGTGTATTCATTATCACAATATTAATTAATCAATTTGTCGTTAATCATTTCGCTCCTATAACTAATATATTTTACTCTACACCAAAATTCTTGGATGTGATTGCATGAGGTGGCGTATGAATATGAATGAATGAGAAGATATCAAACAAACAGAGTATGATATTCTCGTTGATTTTCTTTTAAATTATTATTAATATGTGGTGCCAGAACATGTCTTGCTTTCATCCATCTTTTTCATCTCCCGTGGCGCAAAGTATGATCTTCATATATTTATAACTAACCACACGTGCCTTGCATGTTGTTTAACTATAAGTGTGCTCCATGAAATACAGCACTCAAATTTAATGCGATAATGCAAACTCAGAAAATCAAATAGAATTTCATCGCCGTTTCCGAACATATTAATTTCCTATCAAATCATCTCTCTATCTCTAACTCTCGCGCCCGTACACTCACATGCACCCGATTCCATCCTAATTAATTAACATCAATAAATCTTCGTTAATTATTAAAATCAAATTGAAAATTAGTATAATTCAGCAATTTAACCTCAAATTATACTTGCTTTATCAAAAATGTTTCGAACCATTAACACTATTAATTTATTTGAATTCATACTATAAGTATTACATCAAAAATTAATCTCAAATGACCACTTATGATTAGGGTTGTAAACGAATAGAGCTACTCACAAACTATTCGGAGCTCGGTTCGAAAAAAGCTTGTTCGGAGCTCGATTCGATTATAAAAGAGCCAAACTCGAGCTTTATGATGCTCGGCTCGTTGGACTCACGAACATGTTCGGATTCGTTAACAATCGGCATGTTCACGAATATGTTCGCGTGCCTAATATTCGAGCCTGTTCGCGAGCTTGTTCTCAAGCCTTGGACATTCAAACATTAATTATTATGTATTGCTACTTAAGTGAGTCGAGCTCGAGCTCGAGCTCGAATCAAAATTTATTTTGAATATGTTTCGAGCCTATCACAAGCTTTCACCGAGCTCGAGCTCGAACTCCAATTAAACGAATATTAGACGAGCCGGACACGAGCTTAAGCTCGAGCTCGACGTTATCAAGTATCACGCGAGCCGAGTTCGAATCGAGCTCGAACTCGCTAATTGGATGGCCAGCCGAGCTCGAACAAGAAGTTAGAAGCTTCAGTCGAGCTCGAAGACCCGAATATCTAAACGAGCTCGCCAGTATTCGGCTCGGCTCGTTTACATCTCTATGTAGAGTTTAACCTATCACTTGATCTCCTTTAAAATTTGAAAAAAAAAAAAAGATGAAATCGTTTATTCTTTCATCATACTCATACAATGAAATAGTGATTTTTTTTTTTTAATGATGAAATAGTTGATCTCATTGAAATAAAATGCTCCCTTCGGCTTTTTTGTATTGGTTGGTCTTTTTGTATTGGCTCATTCTATAAATGAAAATACTACTTTAATTTTTAACCACACAAACACATGGCCCAACACTCTACTTTAATTTTTAATCATACAATCTTTTATACCAACTATTTTCTAAAACTGTGTACCCTTTTATTTGGGCCAATACAAAAAGACCGGGTGAAGTATGTTATTAGTAAGGAAACTAGGAAAGTCAGTCTTCAGTCTTTCCTTCAAAACAAAGCGTAATACTACCATTCCTTATTTACAATGAAGGGTAATTGAGTAATATGCAAATTCGGTTTAAGTTAAAAAATAATCTTGTATTTTAGAAACATTAGAAAAAAAAGTCTATTTGATTTATTAAGATAATAATTATTAGTATTAGTTAAAAGCAAAGGGATAATTAAAATTATTGAACTCATCCCCTGCTTAAAACGTAGTATATTACTCCCTATGTCCCATTCTTCTTGTCCCCTTTCTTTGGGCACAGAGATTAAGAAAGTAGAGTTGATGAGTGTGAGAGAGTATAGTACATATGGGG